>JAMXBB010000008.1:80342063-80530649 GCA_024138015.1 Lumnitzera littorea | reverse complement strand
GGGCGGGCGTGGCGTGGGTAAATGTTGGTAGTTGAATTTCATTCACTCAACAACTTGGCTATGGACATGACGAGTGACTCATTTCTCAGCTAACGTCGATAACATAGATCTGCATTTGATTTGAATTTAAGGAAAGTGGTGCAAATAGTTATCATCTAGTATGGTTATATTACATAACTACCCACTATTCCTATATTTCAGGAATGCATTTAATCAAGAGGTCTCCACGTGTCCCAATAATCATGCCATTAACTATTGCTTCAAACACTCAACATTCGCTTATAAATAGGGAAAATTGTACTGTAAAAGGTATTTGATAACTCTTTACTATTTAGTCTTTTCCAACGTTTACTTACTGACCTAGGCATTAGAGTGACCACACTAGACTAGCCTTGGTACATAACACTTTTTCTCTTTACAAGACCGAGGTTCTAACCTAAAATTATCGAACAACATCGACTATACTCAAAGTATCACAAATCAATATAATGTTCAATTAAAAGGTATGCTATTACATTGATAACATCCATTTTAGAATTCTTACAATACAACACTACGAATCTATCTCAAATAGTATCTTCGACTTTGACAACTAACTCTATAGCTAATCACTTCTTATTAAGGAACTCGACTCTAACTAGAATTCTCAATGTCTTCTTGTCCTTCTTGAAGTGATTCCCTTTCTAAGCTTCTTTCTAACTAAAGGATAAGACAGCTTATCTCTTTAGCTTATTGTAAGTTAAGTGTGAATTGAATAATATAAGTAAAACCAATACCACTACACACTAGCAAGTAGTTAATCCACTCATATATACATTATCATTTCCAAGTTAAGCAATCAATATAGATAATATATGCCATGCCATGCTCATGTACATGACATATATCAATACTGATATCCTAGCCCAGCTTAACACTCATCCGGTTAGTTTATTTCAATCTAGGCATCTAGATACAAAACCTAGGAACCGAGAGGTAACAAGAAGCTATATGGGAGTAGGACCCCTAAAGCCTAGCATTACTCATTATATCTTAAGGAGTGGTTAGGATGCTCAACTAAATGCAATTCTATATGCTTCAGAAACAAAACTTTATAAACTAAAGCCTTTGCTTAATGAACCCAGCTTTTTAGGAAAATTTTGACCTAAAGGTACTTTTTGTGCTATGCTGTGTCATACAATGCAACAAACAAAGTATCAAACAATCTTAGGCATAACATCCTAGTTAGTTAACAAGCATCTTTTAGTTTAACCTGGCCTTTACTTTTTATTTCTCTCTCATTTAGGTATCTTGATATCAAGTTCACTTAAGTAAATACCTTAAGAGTTCTAGTTAGTTCCTATTTTTGTTCTTAAGTTGGTGCAAATCCTAGCAAAAGCCATATTATCATCCAATAACACACTCATAGTAACTAAGTCCATATATCACAACATGTTTCAATCAACAACGGTTATAAAAAAAGAAACATCGTCACATAACCACCAATCAGCGTAAAACCTAACATATTCCATTAGACAACACATATACCCAAGAGATGAAGAATCAACAAATCACACTTGCACATAATATTAATCAAATCTATAGTAGTCAAGTCTATCAAAAAGTCATATGAGAAGATATAATCTACTCCAAATACATAAATATCCACTTACCTAGATGTATGGTCATTCCAATGCTATATACTGATACAAGGTTGCTCTTTAACTATATCACCTAATTAGAATACATAATACCGGTCATCTATAGGTTACATATATTCCAAATTAGTAATAACTTATTGTTACTTTAGGTTTATGACTTGAGATTATCCTTTAGAAAAATATGCATCTTGAACTTCTTTTGATTTATCCTCTAAATTATCCTTCAAATTAGATTAATTCTAAAGATCCTAAATGGATACTATCTGACATACCCTTAGTCCTTTCTAGTTAGGAGTCCTAGTTTCAACCTTTGATTTAGTCTATAGACCTAACTTATACAAAAGTCAGTAGACGTACCCTCTAACTCTTCCTCTAATATATCTTTTGATTATGCCAAGTTACCATATTACTTATAAAATTCCTACTTCTTGCTACACATATTGAATCAAGATTAATAAGGGAATATATCAAAATAAGGCAATCTAATACTACTCTCACTACGGTGTCATTAATATAAATTACTGTATTACTAAAAATATAGGTAGATAAGGGGAAATTACCTAATAATTAGTATATGCAACCAATTATTCCCTTGAATTAATTATAAACTCATAAAAATATATAATTTAAGATCTAATAATTGCAAAGCTTAAATACGACCATTACATATATTTTCTAAAATATTGATTTTAAGTTGATTGTACTAAAAATTAGCTTAAATTAGGTAAATAATCAAATTAAATTACAAGGTCTAAAATAAATAATTATAAAATCATAAATAAGCTCCAAAAATCATTACAAATTAGATTCATTAAGAAATTTATTCAAAAACCCATCATTTCTCTAATAAGAAAAATAAGGCAGATTTAACAAAATAATTTTAATAAATACTAAACATATATTTTATAAAAAATTCTTTTTATGTAAATTATATAACATATCAAGAATCTATAAACTAAAAATTAACTCAAGACAATATCTTTTACTTTATTTTAAATTTAATAAAAACTTTATTGAAATAGGATAGTTTCTTAAGGAACACATATGAGCACTTCTAGTTTCAAAAATTTGGGTTAAAGTTATGATTCTAAATGCAAAAATATTTAGGAATACCAAGTTTTATAAATTTTGATGATCATTTGATATTTTTAGTAAAATAAAATAATTTAAAGATAAAAAATAACATCACCTCGTTGTCAATGCTCCGCTTACCTTAAGGCAAAGAAGGGTGGTTGGTTAAAATCCTCTTAGGGTCAAACCTTGGACCCCCGATGGCTACCATGATAGGTCTTTGTTTGGTACTCAAACCATAATTTCCTTAGATAATCCAATATTTTTCCCTATTTCTTCTAACTTTTGATTCTATACTAAATCTTACTTTTTAGGAGGATTTCTTTTGATGCCACGTTACCAAAATGACTAAGTTTTTGTCCAAGATCCTATATATATACATATATAACAAGTTGGTCAATTGAGGAAAAATTATTTTTTTTCCAAGTGTAAATTGTAATGCCACATGACTTTTACTCTTTAAGTGTTGTGTCAAATGTCCTACACCTCATGCTTGGTTAATTTTGGCTTGTAGCTTGCTTGTCATGCCTATTCCTAAATGTTTTGGTGTTTTTTATTAATTATTTACTTGATTATATCATTATTTATGCATAATTCACCTACATTTAGGGTCTTATACTATCATACACGCATATCAAGTACATAATGTATATATATTATGACTATATAAATAGATTACATACTATTTTACTCTAAATTATTATTTTTATATGTTAAATAATTTATCTCTAAGAGCTCACTATATCTTGAAGCTCAAATTTTGAATTTTAGATAAATATCAAGTGATACCAATAAAGCTACATTTTATTAAAATAAATACTTTATAAGCTTTATTTCACAAAATAACTCTTACTAACACTCTTTTGCAACCTTTTATGACCTCATACTACAGTTTAATTCAATTCGAACAATATTTTCTGAAGACTCTAAATTGTGTCAATCCTAAACAACTAGAGTCTTGTCATGTGACAAACCTGCTTCTCAAGTTTTTCTTAATAAGTTTATTTCGTTATTTCCTTAGTTATACCTTCTAAGTTTTATGTATGTTAAAGATAACCTAGCATTCGAGTCCTTCATAATTGGTCAAAGACTGGAGTTTCATAGATAAGATTGGATTCGTAGATATTGTAACAAACTATCACTGCTATCTCAAGAAGTTTTTCTAATCTTATGCAAATCAATTGATAAGGTTATTGAGAATCCAATTGCCAATCAGTGTTGACATCCTAGGAAAAGCATAAATTATCTCTAAAATGATGTTTGTTTTTCACAATCCTTGCTATGTACTCTTTCAATTATCTAATGTTATGTTAGTGTTTGCATTAAGTTTCATTTGGTTTGAGAGTAATAGGAGTATAATTTCAAACATTTGTTGTTTGCAATTTGTTAAGTTCTTTTAGATTTGTTAGGCTAGATTGGGGTTATAAATGAACTAAGCTAGCTTATAAGCTCTCAACTTAAAATCATAGTTTACTTGAATTTAATTTTGTTCAAGTTGGGTTGAGTTATAAGATTATTCTATATTTAAAAATTATACTCCAATTGGATTCATTATAAACTAATCAACACTAGCTGGAATCTTTTTCTCTCTCAAGAAAAGATTCATTTACACTTACACAGTGCATGCAAAGGTGATGCATTTAATTGATAATTATAGCAAAAAAAATAAAGGAAAAAAATACTTAGCCTAATAATGTTACTCACAAGAAATCAAAAAAATGAGAAAGTAAACCTTTAAATTGAACTTTGCCTTCAAGATTGAAGCTGAATCTCAAAATGTGAAAAAAATTAATACTTACATGATGATAAATGTATTTTCTAGATATGGTGACATTAAGAAGTTTCTTAAACAAGTTTAACTCTAACTAAAATTGACACTCTCTCTTTTACTCACATCAGCATGACCAAGACAGTTGCCGCTCATTGAGAACAACAGTTTCAACGATATCAAGATAGATATCTAAACAATCCCCAACAACTACGCCGAAGTCGGAGAGATCAATATTCAAAAGTAAAAAGCAAGCAATAAATATTTTGGGAAAAAAAAATGAAAATTATTTAGTGACTCATCTTCGTGACCGAATTAACAGGTGAAATCACATGTGTGTTGCGTTTAAGCAATCCCACAACACATTAATTATATTTTGTATCCATTATTTCTAGTCCACATATATTATATATCTATTATGTGAATTTTATATCTATTATTTTGTATTTATTACATATCTATTTTATATCCACTATGTATATTTATCATTTTTTTTTTAATTTTTCTTCTTATCAACCAAATATCTAGATTTAAAACAATACCAAAAAAACAACGAGCCTAAAAACCCATTGATTTCTTTGCCAAATGATTTTTGGATGGAATTTATAAAGTTAGATTAGACACCTTACCTTTGAGTTTGTACAATTTACACAAACCAAATGCAGATATATTGCATTCAAACTTACTTCAATTTTTAGTTTGTGTAATTTTGAATAGTCTAACTAGTGTAAACAGAGGTCGCAAAACATGAACGGACAGTAAATTTTTTCCATCAAATAATAGCAAAAAGAATATAATATCAATTAAGAAATTTATGCAAAGATATTTCTTTAGCTCAATATTTTTCCTAAGAATCGAATAGAATGGATAAAAGAGTTATCTTATTCTTTCTTAAACAATCTCTTAACCTTTTTTATTCAATAAAATTTATTCATGAGCCAAGCTCAAAACTATTAGTTATCCTTCAATAGGTTTTCAAATACATTTAGATGAATTTTTATCCATTTGTCAACAATTGCAAGAAACTCTTATTTCTTTAAAAGTAATTAATTATTCACCTTAAAACCCTAACCATAACCTTCCTATAGACTACCATGAAATCATGAATACAACAACTACATGTGACTTGATTTGACTTCAACAGTGATGATTGCTTCTTGACATCAATTGTGATAATTGCTTCCTAGGGGATGATTCAGGCTATTCCTTTGGTTATATAGCTTAAACTCTTCATAGCTTTGAGTATACATGATATGATATTCTTTCAAATAAATTGTTATGAAATTTCAATCAATGAGGTGTTTTTTGGTGTAATAACTTAATGTTCATTCACTTTAAAGGTTAAGGGCATTTAGTAGGAATTACTTAGGTATCCTTATAGGAGTAGCTAATACCTATGATAAAATGGTGATGCATTACTAAACAATGCCTTAATGTATAGAGTTTCAATCATTAGAAATAGTAACGAAACACTTCACTAGTTGGGTGGAGGGAGCAATACAAGTGTTATACAAGGCAAAGTGGGACATTATAGAGCACCTTAGAGTCATTCCTAATTGATATGATCTTATACATGTGTAACAAAACTATTAAGGAAATCAATTCTGTGAATAGGAAAGATTGTAATATCCCTCATATAAAATGTGATAGATTTTTAGTCATTGAGATACCTTTTAATTTAATAGCTTATAGTTTATTTGAATTTTAAGACTAAGCGTACACAATGAGGAATACTCTCAAGATAGTTGACTTTATGAGAATTAGCTAGTACCAAGGATGAACTATGAGGTATATAACACCAGCGAAGAATAGAAAATACCTTAGTGCATAAATTTTAAGGTGCAACTGGGTTGGTTGTTAAAGAGCACCTGACCCATTGAATCTAATAAAAACCTTATAGGATTTAAGATCAAGTTTTTGAATTAAAAAAAAAAAAAAAGAAAAACTAATGGGAAACCCGAACTAATAAAAAATGTATATATTAATAAAATAATTTATTCTTAATTTATGCAAAATACATATCTTATACAAGTTTACATTGTATAACGCATTTAATTCTCAAATTTTATTATTGTATAAATCAATAAATATAATTTTAATTTTAATTCTAATTCTACTTAACTTATTTTTCTTCTATTCTCCCCTTAATCCCATCTAAACCCCATAAAAACTCATCCTTAAAGGGTCTATTAAATCTTATAAAAACCTGCCGAACCTTATAGGATCAAGAACCTTATAAGGTCAGGTTTTGGGAATAGACTGTAAACCTCTATAGGTTTTTATAGGGTTTTGGGAAACACCAAACTCTATAGGGGCAGGTTTCGGTTTAAAAAAACCTACCTTGGTTGCATGCCTAGTAAATTTTCAATCATTATGAAAATTATCACATCTCTCAAAAAAAGTGTAATGGAACTCTAATCATCAATATATCTTTTAATGTAATTGTACAAAATTCATCATAACTCTAAAGTTAAATGAACTCAAATGAGAAGCACTCCTAATATTATTATTATTATTATTATTTTAGAAAGCAACTAGCACCAAGGATAAAACTATAAGGCAAATTAAGTCAAAGCAAGCAATACCTCTCTTGGGTAATGATAATAGACATTAATTAAAATACTTAGATTATATGTACAGTAGTTAGAAAAGTTCTTAATTATGTCCATGTTTTCCTAATGAATGGAATATTGTTGACTTTTGTATTTTTCAAGTTGTTAATCTTTTATAAGATTTTAATATCTAATCATGACATTAAAGTTTTCAATTTCAAATTTGCATAAAAAGGGGGGAAGAAAAGTCTAAAGAACAACTTAATTTTGGTTAAGAGTTTAATTCTTAGATGTGTACTACTAAAGTTTACTTAATCTACGTAAGCATAAGTTATACTATATACAAATTTTCTTAATTAAAAGTGCGATGAATATGGTTGAACAAACAATATTATAGAAAATGACACAATATTAATTACCCTTGAAACTTTTAAAACTATATAAACATACACTCATCTAGCATATATAAGACCTATGATTATCAAATTTGTTGGCGCCGCATGCTTAGTTGTGAAAGTTTATCAAGTAGGTGTCCAAGTAGTAAAAATTTATTAAGGGCACTTATGCATTAACAATGGACCTTATTGTGATGCAATATTGTATGGCGTATGTAAAAATTAAATTAAAAATTTGAGATATTATTGTAACTTTGATAATGTAGATGTGGGGGTTCGATTGGAGTGGTTATATACATACTGCATGAGTAGCATATTATACGTAACTTTAAAGAAATGACACAAGACTGTTACTAAAGGGATGATTAGGTGAGAATAAGGCAGGGAGGAGGAATAGACAATCTCAGTGTCTTAAATATACCAGTGACAAACAAAGCAGCCTTAGGGGACCTTAAATGTTTACCTTGTAGCTTGAACGAATGAGATCAATTCTTTACCTGAACACTATTTGATCTTAAAGAGTAGAGTTTTCATAGTAGAATACCGTTTTTCCAATCTCTCTCCAAGAGTTCCAAATGATGAGGAAATGTTGGGTATTTGTAGGCTTTTGGGCATAGTGGTATCCATCAGATCATATAAGTGATCAATGGATGAGATGGAGCTTTCTCGATTCATGATTATCTAGAATAAGCTAGCTAATGAGCCTGCCTCAGAAAGGTTGGAGATAGATAGACTAGTCCAATGATCCTTATTCCGAGCCTACTAAGCTAAATCTCCCTAAATCATTTCAATACGGACTGGATTCCTTAAGCCTTGTCACCTGACCCAAGGAGTCAAGCCTAAATAAATAATAAGCTCATCCCAATAACTAATATAACAATTTTTAGCCCTCTATAGATAGTATATTAGCCAAGCTAAAGCGATTTGCCCTAATAGAAAGGGAAAAAAAAAAAAAAGAAAGATAACAATAGCAAAAGGGCCTAGTTCTTTATTTTTTTCAATATTTGAAAGGAAAAGATTTTTTCTTTATTATTACAAGAACACCATTATTAGAACTAAAGGATGACATTGTTATTTAACATGTTATTAGTTGTAGAGTAATTGTGAAAACTTCAACAGTCTTACATACAACGACATCGTAGTACCAAATGTGGGAATTGTTCCACAACACGACCTCCTATTCCATTATGCTAGGCTTTGCAATCATCTCTACTTTTCATATCATTTATGCAATCCCATTCTTGTTGACATCTCTTTGCTTCTGCTAATAGTATGTATCCTTGGTCACTTGATGCAAAGAGGCAAAGGAAGAACATCAAGGCTACATACTTCAACATTTGCTATTGTCAAAGGACAGGTGGAATCAATAGTTTGAATTAATATGGGAGAGAAGTGATATTTAATCAAGTTATGAAAAATGTTGCAAAGAGGGTCTTTTATATTGTGATGAAGATTGATGATATTAAAAAATTACACAATCTATGAATATTACTTCTATTTTAGCAGGCATTAATCGTTTAATTAAAACCAAGGACAATGTTTGGCATCTTTAGGAGCGGATATGAGAAAAAATATATAAAAGGGAAATGAAAGGATAGGACATTCAATCTTACTTCATGTTTGGATTCATTCATTGAAAATGGAAGGAAACATAATTAAATGTTTCATATTTCTATTATTTAGTCGTAATGACAAGGAAATGCAAAGAATTAAAATATTTGATTGACAAAAATATCCCTTTATTTCTTTCTTTTAACTTTGCTTTTAGGGCTATCTTGGAAATTTAACATCAATTTCCACTCATTTGCAACTTTTTTCCCTAAGAAAGTGGAAAAAAATTAATTATATTTAAAATGGAAATGTTTCCATCCATTTTTCACAATTTTCATCATTTCTTATCTTTGTTTTAATTATCTAAATTTAACATTTTCACTATTGACCTTTCATTACCTTCTATTCCTCTTGATTTCCATGATTTCCTTCCATTCATGTAAAAAGAAAAATTTCCATCTTTCTATTCACATAAATTAAAAAAAAAGAAAAGAAAAGATTCTAATGATTTCCTTCCATTCACATAAAAAACAACTAAACAAAACAAAAAAGCTATCAATGCTATGACTGATAGCGCTTAGTTTGCAAAATAGTATAATATAAGAAGGAATGAACAATACAATATAATAACAACAAAATAATACAATCTTCTTAAACCATATTGGTGTATGCAAGTGCAAAACGTAAGAAAAACATGTATGTATGTTCTATGAAATAAAAATTTCTATTATCATAATATATAATACAGATGCTTTATTTTAGTCTTGTAAATAAGGGCCTACTTGACATGTAACTTAGACTCATATGCAAAGTACAAACCGAATAATGGACTAAAGAATTTATTGGATATTGTACTATAAAAATATGGTAACCAAACAAAACTTCTATGAATAAGGATGATGAATGATGCTCAACCATTAACACATTGCTTGAAGTAGTAGGTGTGGGGGATTGAACATGATTAAAGAATTGAAGCTTATCATCATGTAGGTGAGCCCATTTGCACTCTGAGAGGAATTAGGACTCAAGATCAAATGTATATAGGGTTATAGTACATGGAAGAAGGTTTGTCTAACATGACTAGTTTGCTTCTTGAAACAAATCTTATTTATAAGAAAGTGTCTATTCTCATTCACAATGAAAAACTAATTATTAAGCCTTCGATTATATCAAAGTACATAAATGAGGTATGGAAATATGATTATCCTCTCTTACCTCACAATCCTTATGATAAAGCTAAACAATTTAGAGCTAGATTCTTTGATGATAAGCTAAATGCTAACACTTTCTAGATATTTGATATGTATATATTATAGCTTAGTTCTTTCAATTTTAATACCGCATGCTACTCTACAAAACAAATTGTTAACTACAAGTCTTTTTTAGTTTGGAGGAGTTAGTGTAATACTTCTTATATGCTAGGTGGTAAAACTTTAAATTATCGAGGTACCTTTTGGTATAGTGGTTTGGAACACATCAGAACTCCAAAGTCAAACGTACTCAAGTTAGGTCAATCCTAAGATGGGTGACCTATTAAGAAGTTACTGCACCAAAAGACAAAACTATGCTGCATTTGATGCCAAGGTGGACAATACCTTAGTAGAAAGAGTTTCAACCGAGTCGTTATACGTAGTGTTAGCATAGTGCACTAGTTGGAAGAGCATAGTCCTTACCTAGTGTTGGTTCTAGACTTGTGTAATTAAATTGACGAGGACATAAGCTTTATAAGGGTGATGGATTGTAATAATCCTTAAATATTAGGTAACAAAACTCTAAATCATTAAGGTACCTTTTAGTGAGTGGTTTTAGAGCACATTAGAATTTCAAAATTAAGTGTATTCAAGCTAAGTGAATCCTAGAATGAGTAACCTCTTGGGAAGCTATTACACTAAGAGACAAAACTGTATAGTGTCAAACATTAAAACAGGCAATATCTTAGTGGAAGGAGTTTCGATCAAGTTTTATAGTTGGCTATGCTTGGAAAAAATGCTAATAAAAAGAAGACTGTAGAAGAAATTCGTGATCATTTAAGAACACTCGAGAAAGAGCTTAAAGGAAATGACTTCTTTGGATGGGATGAGATTAGATTCCTAGATATTGCAGCAAATGTTATTACTTTCTTAGGAAAATTTTCTAATCTTATACATATGGATTGATAAGGTTATTAAGAACCTAATTGCCAATTGAAGTCGACCTCCCAAGGAAAAGCTTAAAACCTATGTGAAAGCTAAATTATCTCTAAAATGATGTTTGTTTTTGCAGTCCTTGCTATGCACTCTTTTGATTATCTAATGTTATGTTAGTCTTTGTGATAGGTTTCATTTAGTTAGAGAGTAATAGTAGTATAATTACGATCATTCATTCTTTGCAATTTGTTAAGTTCTTTTAGGTTTGCTAGGCTAGATTGAGGTTATAAATGAACTAAGTTGGCTTACAAGCTGCTCAACTTAGAATTATAGTTTACTTGAATTGAATTTCATTACAATTGGTCGAGTTATAAGCTTAATCTATATTTAAAAATTATACTCCAATTGGATTCATTATAAATTAATCAACACTAGTTATAAACTTTTTTCCACTCAAGAAAAGATTCGTTTGTACATACATAATGCATGCAAAAGTAATGCATTCATTGATAGTTGAATTTAAAAAATGAAAGAAAAAAAATATTTAGCCTAACAATGGTAATCACAAGAAATCAACAAAATAAGAAAATAAACCTCTAAATTGAGCTTTGCCTTCAAGATTGATGTTGAACCTCATCAACAAAATGTGAAAAAAATTAAGACTTGCATGATGATAAATGTATGTTAGATATAGTAACTCTAGGAAGTTTTTTAAACAAGTTTTAACTTTTACCAAAATTGACATTCTCTCATTGACTCACATTAGCATGACCAAGACAGCTAAGGCTCATAGAGAGTAATGGTATCAATGATATCAAGATGGATATTTAAACAAACCCTAAGAACTACGTGAAAGTTGGAGAGATCAATATTCAAAAATCAAAAGAAAGTAATAGTTTTTTTTTTTGAAAAAAATTGAAAGAAAAGAAATGTCCATTCAATTTCTTTATTTATTTATTTTTTTGGAAATTCAAAAGTCTATTCAATTTTAATATCTATATTACTAAAGATCTTTAAGACTTAAATAACTGCCACCATTAAAATTACCTATTTACCCTTTATTTAATATCATTAAACAAAAAAACTAATATTCAAATAATCTATTAAAATCATAAAAAATGTTTAAATATGTCATTTTCCTCTTCTTTCTCTCTCTTCTATTTCTTTTTCCAACGCTTAACTTCTATCCTCTCTCCTACTTCCCTTCTTTCTATTTTCCATTTTCCATGCGATTTGCTTTTTTTTTTTTCAAAGAAATTTCCTTGCAAATCCTTGCTTTAGTTTCTTCTCTTTCTTTCTCTTTGTCTATGATAGTGGTGGATTAGTTAGTAGTTATGGTTTTCTGCATGCCTGAAATGGCAAGAACGGTGCAATTAAGAGAAGCTCCCAAGTTGGAGAAGATGGAAACCACCGATAGTTAGGACTCCCTTGAATGGACTAAAATCAAGGTACTCTCTATTTTCTTGCAAGTAGTGTAATTAGGTTTGTCTAAATGGCAGTTATTTACAAACCATCTTAAATGGACTAAAATCAAGGTACTCTTTACTTTCTTGCAATTGGTGTAATTAAGATTTGTCTAAATCACAATTATATTAATTAAATAGTGTAAATTTATGTTACTATTGGCTGTTATTTATAGTTGCTTTCTCGATCAATTTCTATAGTAAAGTGCGACCACGAAGCTAAAGAAGTGATAGTGGAGGTATGTGCCTCACTGTTTGATTTACTATTTTGGAATTTTATTTATTCATTTAAGATTTCGAAGTTTCATACTTTATGTTGAAATTAAGGTTTACTATGGTGGAGCTATATGCATTACTATTTGATTTACTATTTTGGAATTTTATTTATTCATTAATGATTTCAAAGTTTTGTACTTTATGTTCAAATTAGAGTTTGTTAGATGCTAAATGTGCATGGGTTGCTCTAATGATACTGAACTGCTATCTTATGGATCTTGGATTAGTTTGTGGAGTTAGAAGGTGGTTTGTTTGTGTTTAATATTCATTTGCCTTGGGTTAATGTTGATTATAAGGCAATATTTCCCTATATATCCTCCCTTTAGCTTGTATGTTCCTATGGAAGAAGATAGTGTTATGGAGATGCAAGAAACAAGATTAAGAGATCGACAGAGTAGTGGGAAGAAAGATAGAGAAAGGAATGATGGGTGCTTCCATTCCAAGAAAGGCTCTCTTAGGTAGGATTGGAAGTAGGGAAGGTAGTTGCAATTTGAGCTATGTCCATTTTTTCTATTTATTCATGGTATTTTTTATTATAAATTTTGGGGTCAGTTATGGATTTTTTGTTTTCTTATTTGGGTCTTTGAGTTTCATTTGATACACGTATATTTTTATGATATTTTCAGTTTCTACAAAGTGGTCTTATGATTGTTGATTAGAGTAGTGGTGGCTTTGGTGGAAATGTAATTAGCAACCCAAATGAGCAAACTTTCTAGTAAGCTTTGACATCTCTTGTCTAGACAAGCCTTGGGATGTTAGGGTCTCTAGTATGACCCATTTCTCCCTTTCATCGAATGCATTGGTTCGAAAGAAGTTATTAAGAGAACTGTCACATGTGTTCATCAAATTGTAAAAGTGTATGTAGTTTTCTTAATTTCTTGTTCTTGTTCCTTACTTTTTGTTTGTGACATTGGTCTCGAAGAAGTTGATAAGAGTGAACTATTGCACGTTTTCATTAAATTGTAAAAGTTTATATAGTTTTCTTAATTTCATATTTTCATTCCTTTTTTATTTTTTGTGATGTTTATCATCACTCTTACATATTATAATTATCTATATGTAATGTCTTCTAGACAAGGTACTATTAGGGACCAAAAGATAGGCAAACATTCAGTAAAATAATTGATAGATTCTAATCAAATTAATATTATGTCAATGGACATGTGAAATGCATTAACTAAGGTAATACTGATAAATCTTTCGATAATAAAATTTCTTTTTAAGCTTTATAGTAAGTCTCCAAGATGACCCATTTAAGATTTCTTCCTAAAACCAATGAATCATTATCAAAGGTAATATCTTTTTCTTAGCTCAATGCAATCTATATTTGAGCGTTTGCGTTCTTTATTTATTTATTTTCTTTTAATTTTGGTTGCATATGATTAAAACACCATGAATTTTTGTTAGGTGAGGTTGGTGGTAGTGGTGTGCAAGTCATTTTCATTATTCTTCAATGAGAAGAATGGCTTCCATAGCCCAGCTCCTTTACTTGCAATCTACATTCAACATTTGATCCTTAAGCCGAGTTCATTTTTATGTTTTGAGGCCTTTTTATTTTAAGAGCACAATGGTTATTGGTTTGGTAATGTTGAATAATCTTTCCTCTTGATAGCATTCAATGTTATTTTCCATATCCATCCATGAATATTATGACATTATGAACATATATGAAGCTCACTGGCCTTTGAGTTTTCTCATAGATTTGTAGAATGAGATTTTCTTAGAGTGGTCTACTATTTTGTTAGAAATGTTCCCATTTTCTTAGCACTTTCATGTATAGATATAGGATATATGGTAGGAGGTATTTTAGCATGTGAAAAGCATTTTAGTGTCAACCTTTAATTGTGAGCATAACCTATTCAAATGTGGGAATGATTTAGATAAGTTGTGGAATAGATAGTTTCATGATGTGTAAGAGCTGCTACGTAATTGCTTCGGTAATTTGGTAGACACTATATGTAAGAAGTTTGTTATGATTGGAGGGATTCCCTTATACCTCATTACCTATCTTTTTTTCCCCTCCTTTTGATGTTAGTTATATCAAACTTGCTTAATTAACAATTGACAAATAGTAGAATGTACAACAACTTTCTTTCAGTGACGTGCTGCAAACAATTACAAAACAGTTAATGTACTAATGGAAAAAAAAAAAGAAATAGTTATTTACCAATTTTTATAGTCTTTTTATATAGGATTTTTTTTTATTTAGGTGTCTTTATGTTTTATTGTATTAAACCATAAGGAAAATGCATGATTAATAAACCAATTATCAAATTTCTACTGTATTCTTAAGATATTTAAATTTGTATTGAGTACTAACACAAATGACAAAGTGACAAGGAGAGAAATAAAAGGAGCGTCCAAATTGAAAAGAGACATAATTCAAATAATCCCATTACTATCCTTATCAAATGCCATAAGAAAGTTTGTCCCATAAATTTCCATTCAAATCTATTCATTTCTAACTATTTCTTTAACCTTTGTACATAACTATATGGTAACTTTTTAAGTGTTATATGACTAACATATATGCAAAATTTATATTACTATTAGTCGACACTAAATCAAAATTAACAATATCGAAGAAGTGTATATATAACAATTTTCTTTTAGCGTTGTGTGCAAAAAGATGATAGAAAAGCTAAAATAAGCTTGGAAAAAAATAAGTTCAAAACTGGCATTATTAACAATTGATGAATAGTGGAATGTACAGCAATTTTCTTCTAGTTACATGTTGAAGAAGATTACAAAACAATTAAAATAATCAATAGATACTAATGAAAAAAAAATTGAAATATTTATTTACTAATTCTTATAGTCTTCTTCTATATGATTTCATTTATTGTATTAAATGGAAAGGAAAATGCATAATTTATAAACTAATTATCAAATTTGCATTGTATTCTTAAAATTTTTCAATTTGTATTAAAAACAACACAAACGAAACACAAAAAATGAGAGGAAAAAAAGAGCATCCAAATTGGAAAAGTGACACAATTCAAATATTGAATAGGTACTAATGAAAAAAAATTAATATAATTAGCAGAATCAATAACTAATCTATATATATTTTATGATACCTTTTGGTTTACATTAACGAACGTTTCATTTTTAATTTTACCATATAGGTCTTGAAACACTACGCTAATTGACCAACAATTATTTCCATATTGTAAATGACAAATTAATCTTTTCACATTTCGATAGTAACGGGTTAGAATGGACATTATGACTTTTTTATCTATCTATCTATCCATCCATCTACCTATTGGTTTATATGAATCTAAATCTAAATCTATATCTATATCTATATCGATATTTATATCTTTTTACATATATCTATCAATAACCAAATCTATGTCTAGACATATATCTACATCTATATTTATTCTTTTATCATTTAAGCTCAAGTAGGCTTAAGCAACCACATTGCATACGATTTTCAATTTACCTTATCACTTTCAATCTTCATTTACAAATATTTTCTCTTTCTTCACCAATCTTTTTGTCGATTATTCGATAGATAGTGATTTTTTTTTTTTGTATTAACGGTACTTATTTACCATTGTTATTATTTTTTATTTGTTAATTTATATGAGAACTTCACTTAATTGAGAGCTTCATCATGGTAAGCACATGGTGTAAGTTTTTTTTTTTTTTCTTTTTTAAAGGCCACCTGTTAGGTGTAAATGTAATGGTAATTTATTAGTATTTTGCCATCAATCTTTTAAATGCCAATTTATAGGTGGTTCCACTTTATTGGTTTTTTTTTTTTAATAGAAACATCAATTCATTGGTATTTATTTACAAATCCTTTTTTTGTTAATTTAAAAGTTGAAATTCGATTTACTTAGATTCTCTTCATAAGAACATATTTGTTTCTTATTTTACTTCATTTTTTTTATTTTTTATTGTGCACACTTTATAAACAACTTATATAACTTTCTAATCTTTTTTAAATGTCAATCTTGGTGGTGTTTCATTTAGTAATTTAGTCTATCATAAATTATACTACACAACTTTTATTCAATTTTTGCCCATGTAACGTGGATGTATTGTCTACTAATATTATATTAGAGTACATAAGTGTATTAATGTCTTTGCATATTTAAAGATATTATTGATAAAAGATTATGCACTCACAAAGTATGTGCTTAAAGAAATAAGTATTTATAAAAAATATGTGAACTTTGCATAGATTAGTTTGATAGAAATGATTATTGTATTAACATATCAATGTATCGGACAAAAAAATTAAGAGTGAGAGTTTCGTAGGGATAGAGAGTGGTTTTTACATTTGTTTTAGTAAGCAATATACAATCAAAAGCGTATAACGATTTTAATTTGGAAAAATAAAACATGAAAAAGTCAGTAATATATATCTATTGTATTTAGCCTGTCATATTAAAGCGTAAGAGTCACTTCATGTCTCGCATATTTAAAAATGTTATGTTATGTTTTGTTATTAAATAAAAAATTAATAAGAAAGTTACAGTTATTATATGAAGGTTGCAACAAATAAGAAGTACAAAGAGTTATCTGGCTCCTTCTTAATAAATGGTGATTATATTATAAAAAATGTTATACTATTTCAATCAATCCTATAAATAACTTATTTATTTATTTATTTATTGTATATGATCAATTGTAACGCGATTGTAGTGTCAAAATGAAACCAAAAGTTTTATTGACTCTTATGGATTAATTTTTTCAAGGAAATTACATGATATTATCACTTGCCAAAATTTGGCCATTCATAAATTAGCATTTATATTAATGACCTAGAAAGTGGGCTTGAAAAGACTTTTTAAATTTTTTTTTTGTTTATCCGTGGGCTTAGAAAGATTAAGAATCATATTGAGCTTCGAATTGCATAGCCGAAATAATAGTAAAATAGGATTAATTAACTAATAAATTACTTAATGTTAAAAGGACTACATTTATGTTTTGCCCAATTAGCATCATTATCTATTTCAGCTAGTTCGGAGGCGTCTTGCATGGTAAATGTTTATGTCTTGATCTATATTTCATGCCAATGGGCAATTTTATAAATTAATTCTATATAGGGTTTCCTTCACCATGAATTGAACTACATTACATACCGAGAAATCCACATAATATAGGAAATAGCGTAATATAGGAATCAACATAATATAGGCTAGTCCTTTTGGAATGCCCAACAAAACCAAAAAGAAGGCTCGAAAGTCACGAATTTCTAAATTTCATAAGCCAGTCCAACGCAACAAAATGAAACGCTTTGCTATAACAAACCAAATCTTCATTATAATTAAAAGTCAAGCTAAGATGATAATAAAGATCCTTCACTAATAACTGTAATTTAAGTCAACAGTCACCATATAAATCGTTATAGCTAAAGTTGTGGAGCTATTTAAATACCACTATATTGTCATGACTATAACTGATTTATGTAACCAAATCACTAATAACTTATTCACTTCACTAAATGGAATAAAGGGAGAGTGGAATTGGAAATCCTAAGTAACGTAATAAAGTTATAATATTGATTACTTTATTTAATTGGATTTATAAGTAATTTAAGAATAAATTATAATAGAATATTAATAACTAAATTGCTCTCGATCCATCTTCTTTCTCAACCAATCTTAAAGTAACAGATGATGGTGGTGGTGGTAACGATGACAATGGCAATAGCAATCAACGGAGATAGTGATGATGGTGGTAATGGAAGTGGCAGCAGTAGTGTTAGTAGTAGTCGATGGCAATGATGACGATAGTGGTAGCAAAAGTGACGGCAGTGGTGGAGGTGGTTGTAGTAGTGATGGTGGTAGTGACAGCAGTAACAACGATGATGTAGTAGTAGCAACAGTGATGGTGATGGTTGATGGCGGCGGTGGTGGTCGGTGGTAGTCGGTGGTGGTCGGTGGTAGTCGGTGGTGGCAGTGACAGCAACGATAGTGGTGATAGCGGTGACGATGGCAATAATAGTAGTGGTTGGTGGTGACAAAAGAGATGGTAGTGGTGGTTAATGGTGGCGATCACAGTGTTAGTGGTCGTTAAATTATGATGAGGTTATTTTTAGGAAAAATATAAAATTTTGTAAGGAGTTGTGATTTTTCGGTTGAAGTAAAAAATCCATATTACTCTATTTCAAGCAATAGGAATTCTTATGGACTTATAATTTAGTGATATAAAATAAAGTGAACATCATAATAAAAAATAAAGAAAGAATAGAACAACGCATAAAGGCTAAGTGTAATTAAGAATATACTCATTTTTATATTTGTTCTATCTATGTTTAGTCCACTATACTTCAAATTAAGAATTTAGGACAACAGATCTCAAAAAATGTGCTTAGAGATCTTTATATGACTTTTTTTTCTTGCTTGATAAGAGTAATAAAATAATATTAAAACTAATATGATATTTATAAAGGATAGTTAGATAGATAGATAAATAAATGGAAGCTCTCACCTTTTTTCATTTTACTTAATGGATTTTTGTTAATTTTGATAAATTTTTTCACAATTTTATCTAATGCAAAATGATTTTGCAATGGTCTAAAAACATGCTTTGAAGAATTGATGATGTAAAAATTTAGGTTTATGTATAAAAGGTTTATGCAATCTTGCAGCAAATATGAAAGGTAAGTTGATATGATACGAAATAGTAATTGAGTTGAACGTGTGAATTCAAGCAATTGTTAAGAAATTTAAAAAATATTAATTGTTTTGAGGATTTTAGGGTTTTATTTCTAATTTTTATTAGTTTTATGGATTTGGATTGAATAGGAAAATGAAAAGATATGAACAATTTATGAATTGAATGTGATGTACCTATTCAACAATTGAATTGAGTTTGTTTAATTTCAATTGATATTATACACAATTGAGATCAAATGGGTTTTTAATTCAAATCAATTGATATTATGCACGAATGATAAATTTCAATAGGTTTGTTCGCCACTATTTACGTAGTTGATAAGAAAATGGTTTCATAGAGAATACATTCAGTAAAGGGTATAGTTAAATATTCAAAAGGTCACCATAACTGATTAATCTATTAATAGAATATTAATAGGAACCCCTAATAATCCTAGGGGTAAAATAGGTAATACCCAACAAAATAATAATAATAATAAAAATCTAAATAATAATCTACTAATCGAATCTTATAATATAAACCTAAACTATTATCTCATAAAAAAAAAAAAAAACTAATTTTCTAGCAAGTTTTCAATCATTCATGTACTTGTCACCATAGAATCTTTAACAAATCAATTAATAAAATAAAGGGATCCATGAATTTGATTCCTATCATCTTCCCCCACCTTCAAATGATTTACCCTCAAATCCAGACAATAGGAATTCATGTCAAAGACAATCTTCCAAACCTTAAAGACTATGAAGTACAAATGCCTAGCCAAGCCAAGCGAAGCTCATGAATTGCCTCTAATCTAATGCTCTCTAAAACATACTTTGTGAATTCCCTTTTGAACATAATTCCCAAAGCATCTTAATATAAACTTTAAGAACTTTAGCCCTCTCATAAGCTTACTTAACCAAATACATTCTTGTCACAATATACACCTCACATAAACAATTCTACTTCAGTCCATAGTTATCCAATCTCTCAAAATGACCATAAAGTATCAAATACCTAACATGCACCACTAGCTCATCTATAGTAATATTTGATGAAAGTAAAATTCCTACCCATCAACATGGTTCTAATAAGTACTAATTAATATCCTATATGGTCTAACAACCTTCGGTTTATATTTTGATGTATTCAATGATTCCTAAACTCAACAAACTCTTTTTTAAGAGGATTCATTTATAACCTCATAACTTTAACTTTGTTTAAGCTCATAGATATTAGTTTGACACTTTTTATGATTTTTCACAAAATAATAAGCTTCACAATCATCGTCATATGTCACTTTCCTATCTCTTGCCTAGGGGTTTCCTAATAATATATGAGATAAAGTAGTAAGTAGTAAGTACTTCATTGCATAAAATTATATCCAAATACTTGCTTAGAAATAAAATTGGAACCCTTGCTAGCTTAATGATACAAGCTAAATTCCCACTATCCTTCCATTAGATATAATATGGATGTGGATGAGCTATAGTTAGTAACTTTAGCTTGTCCACTATTCCCTTACCAGCAATATTAGCATAGCTTTCATGATTAATTATGATAACACGTATTGTACCATTAACATAACACTAAGTACAAACAAAACTCTTTAACTACTCATCTCCAGTAAAAGGATTGATCGCTACATTAAACAATAACACTATTAGCCTTAATAAACTCCTGAGAACATCCTCTACCAATTCAAAACCATGGCAAAATTTTAAAACAATTGTTCTCTTTTTTTTTTTCCCCTTTTACATTACTAACTAAAATCTCCAAAAGAAAATTCAAATTTTTCCTCCTTAACTCTAAAAACAAACCTTAAAATAATAGCATATTTTCTTTTTCTTTCTTTTTTTTTTCATAAATAGAAAATTAAAATAAATAAATAACTAATAAAACATGTCATTTTTTTTCTTTGTGTAACAATCTCTACGTCGATAGCATACACTTACTCATTGCTATTTCCTTTACTACTGGTCACCACCAATTACACTCACGAAAGCAACCCTCACATGGCTTGCCATGCTGTAAGCACCGATTGATCAACACTATACAATTTGACACGAATTGGAATTTTCACATATTTGACTTTGAATGCCAAAACATTCAGGGAGAACAGCCCAAAATACAACCTTGTCAATGACCAATAAGTCTACCTGAGTACCTCACATAGTTAAATAGAGTGCTAAACACTTGATTTGATTGCACCTAAATAATGATTTCTTATGCTGCACCTTATTAATTCTTGTTTACCTCTATTACATCTTGAGTAGCCCTAATGCCCAAAGCTTTCGTCTAGCCTTTTTACACCAAATCTAAGCTTCACGTAATTTAAAGAAGAAACTTCAATAGTAGATTTGAAATTTTTTTTTTTGAATTTCATAAACCTTAAGACAAAGTAGAGCAATATCAATTAAAATGTGTAAAAGCTAAGTCAATGTAGTTATCTTTTAGATGCTTTTGATATAAGTGTCTCATGATGCCAGTCAAATTTAGCCATATAAGAGCATGGATCAAAAGATCAAAGTTGAGTTTATTGATGGCCTCATCAACAAGATTTTGATTAAGAAATGAAAGTGACCATGTCATAGCTATAGGACTTGTGTGATTATGAGAGGGTAATATGGCAATCTTCTAAGATGTTTGTCCATCAATTGAACAAGAAGCTTAAGGGTCAAATGGGGAAGATCAATTCAATTGCAAATGAATCAAAGGCATGAATACCAAGTTAAGAGGACATGGGGAATCCCAAAGAAAAAGTGCTACAAACATAAATCAAGTTGTTCACAATACAATAACTTATATATTGCAATGATATTAATGCTAGTGTCACCAAACGTATACAAATACAAAAGCAAAGGATAGATCATTCTTCACGTCTCACCTACAAATAGATGACTATACTACCTCCCATAGCAACCATTTCTATTAAACTATGTAGACTCCATGAAATCATTCAAACTTATCATAATTAACACTTTTATAACAATAATCTAATCGCATATTAAGTTATGAAAGTAAATGTATAAGGAAAAAAATTATTTAAAAAATAACAAATTGATATGATGATTGAAAAACAAAGGTTGCAAATAATGCATAAGACATTAGCACAAGATAATAGAAGACACAAGCAACAAGAACCAACATGTAATAAAGCATCGTATCATATGATTGGTAAAATTAGCTCAAGCAACACATTTGAGATATTCTATTAATATAAACAAGTACCATAGATGATATTCAAAAGTTCTAGTTTACCCAACTGATACAAGACAAGTGCACCTATCAATTTTAATATAACAGATGTAAGTCTAAGTCGATCCCTCAGAGATTTCGAGTACTAATATTAACTTTAGCTCTATTATTTAACCGAAAAATTGTGATGAGTTGAATAAATTAAAAATACTAAAATTAACAAACTAATCTAATTATGAGACTTGATTAAGCAATTTAGAAAGTGATAAAATTAAGAACAACTTCAAGAAAGCAAATAACGTATTTAGGAATTATTTTCCCTAGTGTTTAACATGTGACCGCTTAAAATGTATTCAATTCAATCTCTATTATTCTTGACCGAAGGGATTCACAATTAAAGTTAACACCTTTCTTAAGCATATTAACCCTAATCTTAAATTATTTACCGGAATCTCTTCACTTAGTAATATAATTTAGAATTGCATTAATGTATAATGAATTCCTACACAAAAGAACAACTTTCCGGAAGAAACATGTATCTTATCTCTAAGTACACATGCAATTCTCTCCAATTATGTCAAGATCTCATTACACATGTGATTTCTCAATTATCATGCATAATATCATATATTGATACCCTAGAAATATTAATTAACAATTAAATAACATAATTGAATCAAGAAAAGATAGAAACTTTATTGAAAATTATCAATAAATCTAATAGTCACATGAAACCCTAGGTTCTACAATCCTAAATACAAGAATCTTAAGCTATCGTACTGAAACTAAAAACGACTTGCAATAAAATCAAGAAATAAAATATGAAAAAACCTTTTTTGTTGATGAAAAATCTCTTCAATCTTGAAGTTAGGTGTTGCTTTCACCTTTTTCTCCTCCTTTTCTTTAAGTCTCTTCTATTTTAAATGTCCAATGTTATGTACGAAACCTTAGTAAGTCCTTTTATAATGTATTGTAAAGTTTATTTTTTTGTCACCAAACATAGTCTAGGACACAATTGTGTCCCCAGGTCGTGTAACTTTCTGACCTTAGCAAATCTTCCTAGATGGACACAGCCTGAGGATACAGTTGTGTCTCAAACTGTGTAACTTTCTAATCGAAATTCCTATTGTTTATGTAACTTCAAAACTTCAAAACTCATTCATTTGAGCTCTAAATTGATTAAAACTTGATTCCTTTTCTTCATTTTCAATCCAAGAACGCGTTCAAACCTTGAAATCAAAATTTTACTCAATTAAGTATCAATTTCTTTAAAGAAAACCAAAGATGTAAGGGAAATACTATAAAATCATCATGTGAAATGTATTTAAAATAAGAGTTATCACCAATATAAAAGGAAATGAGACAATTCCAAAACTCTCTTGCATTTATAGTAAATATACAAAGGAAAATCTTAATGCACGTGCCAACGTTCTTATTAAAAGCCAAAGAGGAAACTTTTGTGTATTTTTGTATAATTGTTTTTTTCATAGGGTGTATAATCATTCTTGTCCATGTGCAAAGTCCCTTTCTTCAACTTTTCAACTAGTGCCTCAACTATTATACACTATAATAATAATCACACTACATTAATTCCTAAAGGTACCATTCCAAGTGAATCCTAATTTTCAAATAATCATTGCATAACCTTATGAAAATTTATTTTTAGTTACTGAATGTTAAATAAATAATTTTTAGTTAGTGATAATTAATGAGGGTAAAATGGAATTGCATTTTTCTCCCTCAATGGTAGAATTGAATTTCCTTTAAGTTGAAAAAATTATGATTCCACTTTTTAAGAGCACTTCCAAACTCAAAAAGGAGATTAATACTTAAAATCATGATTCCATTCCAAATATATTTTATAGTGCCAAATATAACATTACAATAGAAGTTTAAGACATCCTTTGATTATAAGTGAAAAACATAATCTTGAATCAAAAGGTTCATATATGATCTTGATTAAGCTTATTTCTTAAAACTGAATCTAATTTGCCTAATACTTTTTTAGATGATACATGTTGTTTGAACATGATTAAGTACATTTTGGACTATGCAATTATGTTGATGAATTTTGTTTTTGGAGTATATATGTATGTATTATATATAAGTCAAACAAGGGAAAATAAGGCTTAAAAGTTAATGTTCTAAAGTAATAGGGAATGCTAACTAGTTGAGATAGAAATTGGGATTTGGTTGGTAAAGCATTCTTAAAAGAATTGGAAACCCTAGACTAAGGATAAGAAGGTAGCAAGTGTGGCGATTGATCGTTGTACCTTTAAGGTGTCGGAGCATTCTATGCATTGTGCTCTTTACACCTATTTGATGAGCAACCAATCAATGGAGAAAATGGAAAATGGAAAATGGTTTGCTTAGCTGGCAATTGATTTGTAGGGTCAAAATTAGTTGTTGACTTTGACAAATGTTGATGATAGGAAGAAAATTAATGAAGGATATAAATGGTCCGACTACATGATTGCAATGGTATAATAAGCTCTTCAATTGCAAATTCTTCTTATTCTCTTGCTCAAACATTCCATTGATCTCTTGTACTTTAGATTGCAATTATTTGATAGAATCATAGTACAATGCATAATGCTATATAGTTGCAATGTTTATTGAAAGTATGAGCACTATACTCGTAACATTTTAAGCATGAGAAACTATGTGCAGGCTCTTTGAGCCATTGAGTTGTGATTAATGAAAGCAGTGTGAAGTCTTCAAGTGGACATACATTATGTATCCATGAAGAGTAGAGGATAGTATGAACTCCATGTTAAATCTTGCTCAACTCCCTTTATCCATATCTCTTTAATTTTCTACACTTGAACACTTTCAATACTAGCTTATTTGTTAATCTTTATCAATTTTGAAAGACAGTTAAAATTTGTGACAAAACTCAATGCCTGTTATTTTTATGTAGCCTTTTGCGGAAAATCTGGAAAAGGAAATTCGTTTAAACCTTCTCATTTTCTATTTGGAATGATGGTTTATTACTCATGTCTATTTTTAAACACGAATCCTATTTTTTGAATGGGAATAGCGAAAACCATGTAATAAATGATTTCTAAGCAAAATTGGCTGATCCGTGTCCTTTGAAAATGAAGGAGTATGGATTTTGCAATTTCTGTCAAAAGTCCCTCATATTGATGGATTACAAATCATCGATTTAGGCTTCCAGTCACCTAATGAAGTTCCAATTATTTTAAGGGTAATAGGCGAAAATGTGTAATATGATGTTTCAAGTGATTTAGGTTCGTAAAAGTAGATGAGTATAAAATTTTCTAATTTTATCAAAAATCAGTATTTTTATTTTTTGATAGGCTACAAATCATGAATTTTGGCGCTTTAGAGTCCCTCTATCAAATTCCCTTTTCTTTTTTCTTTTTTTTTTTTTTCTAAAGGTGAAGGTTCAATAAGATGATTATGGAGCAAAACCAGCTAACTTGAGTCTATAGAAATACTCAAAGTATGGATTTTTCATGTTTTACCTAACCAAAAATCACCAATTTTTATTGCCCATATATCGTGGAATTGGACCTTTTTAATCACCTGATGAACCCCTTATTTTTCAAAGGCAAATTGTTGAAAAAGTGTGATTAGATGATACTTGAGCAAAATTGGCTGATTTGGTTCCTCGGAAGTACACGAGTAAGGATTTTTCAACTTTTGGCGAGAATTGTCTGTTTTGATAGGGCTTTTGGGGTCACCCGATGACGTTCCAAAGGTTGTCAGTAGTATCCCTCAGGAGTGGATGCAACGTGAGTTAGTTACCCTCTGAAAGCGCCTCTAGTTGTGCTTGTGCAAGCAACATCAACTAGTACTAGTAACCATGCATAGTTAGATTCCACAACAATTGGCCGTGCACAATAGATTTTAGACACCAATAGGACTAACACTGTTTGAATGGGTGAAATCCAGTAGAAATCAAAGGAAATTGTAGGAAAAATGTGTTTGGATAACTTAAAAGGAGTGGAAAATGGGATAAATCTAGTAGAGATGGGTGACAAAAGTTACGTCCAATTGCTATTAGATTTTGGAGAGAAAGCTATGGAAATGGATAAAAATATGACAAAATTGCAAAAATACCCTCAAAAATAATCTTTTTCTTTGCCTAAGAAAAATTCGTCATCAGCATCTTCTTCCGTGATGCGTGATTGCAGAAAGTGTGATGTGATTTTAGGTGAAACCACAAGCATGTTGTGAGTTGTAGTTGAAAGCTAGAGAATTTACTGGTGAAAGATTAAGAATTCACAGGTGTGTTTGTGTTTAAGTGACTCATCTTCGTACGTTTGGTGCTGAGTTTTGAATGTGTATGCTTGGTATTGTTTTACAGATAGTGGGGTGTTAAGAACGAGAACCAATTGTCAATTCCATCAGTACCTTAATTATGTATTGTTATCTTTTTTTTCATTGAGAAAACCCTCATCATCATCATCTCTTACATCTCAAGAAAAACCCCATCATGAACAAGGTAGAAATGGGTAACAGATAAAAAGATTAATTTCCTCAAGTCAAGGAAATATTTCTACTCATTTTTGTTCCATTTTCATTTTTAATATCCAAAAAAAGGATAAAAATTTTATTTATTTTAATTTTTTTTCTATAGTTTCCTTTCAATTTCCATTTTACTGAAAAGTTGCCAAACATAGCATTAAGGATTTGACACATACCAAATCGGATCGAGGCAAGCTAATTCAGAGCACCCAACGCTTAGAGCACTTATTGGGTCATATTGCAGATCGTTAATGGTTAATAAATCTACAAGATTATAAGAACACTCATGATATAAAGATTAAACTCCTTGGTAATATTTCCTATTGATGGAAGAGAAGGGGTAAAGATAAGACTATAATTGGACTTTGGCATCCAATATAAATTTTAGAATTTAAGGATTTGGATCCTCTTAATTTTTTTTAATTTATGTCATAACGACATTGTTTTTTTCTTATTGATTTTACCTGTTGATTACACTTATCAGTATTTTAAGATGATAAATTGAAAAAAATTGAGAGAATGTATTTTTAGGATTAAAATGTTGAAATTGGACGTATCGTTAAATGGCTTTCCAACACTGTACGTGTAATCTCCTTCAAAAGGAAACTGTAAGTTAATTTACTCTTTTCGAGGACAAGATGAGCAGCCAAGTGGAAGACATCAGCTATGCTAATCGGGATTGCCCCTGGAAGATAGGCTGCTGAAAAAACCGGGGAACTATTTTATATATTTTGCCACTCATACCTGGTTAAAAGAAAATTGCCCTATCGGAACAGCAAGCAGAAATTTGTACGAAACCCCGGGTCATTCACGTTCGAATTCGTTGTACTTATATGGGGCATCTTATATAATCACCCAACTGACTTCTCTAGTCTCCTTCCTTTTTGTACACATGGACATGGTGGAAGCTCATAATGAGGGCATAAATGTGATGCTACGTACGATAAAAATATTTTCTCATAGTTTAATATCGTTATCATTTCTTTTTGCAAGGTATAGGATGTGTAATGTTTTTGTTTTAATTTTAATTTCTGATAACTGGTGATAATAAATGGAGGGAAAGATGAAAAGGGGAAAAAGAAAATGGCATAAGAGAAAAAATGATTTGGAGAAAGTGTAGATGATCTTCCAAAACTTTAACTTATGTATGAATATATTTTTGAGCTTTCGAATATTACACATAACTATTCTAAATTTTTTAATATGATGTCGAAATATCTTCTTGAACTTATTAGAATATTCTTAAACAATCAATTCTAATGTGTTTTTTAAATTAAAAAAAAAAAGATATTATTTATGTTGCTAATTTTCAAAATTTAAGAGGATATTCATAATATTAAAACGTTTAGAGGTATATTTACTTGTAGATTAAGGTTTGAAGATTTATTTATGATTTCTTCAACCGATTTTTATTGCATAATTAATGTATTCATATGTTTTTGTATATAAGTACACTATATATCGAATGAGTACATCACATATGCAATATACGTGCTACAAGTTCCCTTAAAAGTTTCTTATATATCAACTCAAGAACAGATTTATGTTGTCAATGGTTATTTTGGGGAAAAAAAAAAAAAAGGTTCCCTATCTGCTTTGGTTCAAGGACGGAGAAAAGCTTTTGAAAAAAGGGCAAAAGAAAAAAAAAATAAAAATAAAAAGAAAAAAACTCAATCTTTTGTATTATTTGTGATGGAGTACAGCTCGAGTAACGGGGCTAAAGTTTTACCCATACGCTATACCCTAAACATTTTAGGAATTTAACCTAAGATGGTCTGCAAGTTGTCTATGGTTATTAAAATCGTAATTTATCAGAACATAGAATATATAGAATTAATAGAATTGTGTAAAATTAAAAAAATCATAAATTTATAAAATTAAATATCTAAAATTATACTTTTGATAGTACTTTGTGCTTAAATGATTTTGTGTCTGTTATAACTTAGAAACACCTTATAAAATTATAAATGCATAGAATCCAAAATTGACTCATAATTTTAATAATTATGATGAGTCTTATAAAACTTGAAACAACTCCTATAAGATCTAATGTTTCCATAACCATATATAAAACCAATAGGGCTATACCTCCTTACTAAAACCCACCACTATAGGCTTAGGACCTTATAAAGGTAGGTTTAATAAAGTTCAAATAATCTTATATGAACAAGTTTTCATAGAGTTTAGATGAGATAAAAAAAAAAAAAGTAAAATGGAAAGCAATTATGTAGGGTTACGATTACACTTACTAACTTAACACAAATAAAATTTAAAAATTAAATATGTTGAACAATGTAGAAATAATGTACAACATACATGGTGCATAGTTTTAGAGTAAATATTTCTATTAATAAATGATATTTTACTGAGTTGAGCTTACCATTCATTCTATTTTTCAATCCAAAAACTTAACCCTAAACCCTATAAGTTATTTTCCTATGGTGTCTTTATTAGGTAAGGCGAATCGAGAACCTTATAACGATTCATCCAATTACATCTCTAATCCTTTTAAACACATATTCTTTTAAATTTGAAATTGAAGACTATTGTAAATCCTTTAAATTTTGTGAATAAGACTTCAAGTTAAACCTAAATGCTGTAGATATTTCCTTAAATCAACAAGATCAGATATATTTAAGATTGATTAAATTTTAATTCGAAACTTAAAATAAACATGAAAAGCCCTAATATACAATTCGAAAACTCTAATCATGTAAAAAAACCCTAAACCATATGTTCACATACTTATAAAAATTTAAAACTTAGATTTAGTGAAAACCCTAAACTCTAAACCATAAGATCATAAAACCCAAAAATTTACCCAAATACTAATAAAATCCTAGTTCAAAAAAATTATCACTAAATACAAAAAATAACTTAAAATCAATAATGATTGACTAGACATAATTTTAAATAATAATAATTAATATAATTAAACCAATTAAAATGTTAAATTAATAAAATTGCAAATGGAACCCCACACATACCTATACATGGCACAAAATGCATATTTATGTGTTAAATATTTATTTTCTCAAGCACACGATATTATATACTACATTATACATACATACATACATATATATATATATATATATATCTTGCTAATGCACTTTATTAGATATAATATAGTTAAATTGTAACTAGATTAACCAAACTACTTTGCTTTTCCTTAAGATTAAACCCTCCTTGACTGGAAGCAAACTACCTCCAATTTTCTTTATTTTTCTTTTATTTCTCACAAAACAAAACACACCAAAACAACCTCTAATTTGTTCATACCTGGACTGCTACACTTCACTCCCATATCCTTCTCATTTTTTGTCTTGTTTTCTTCCATTTTTTACTCTACTATAACTCCCAACTTAATGCAACTTCCACCACAACTTTCTTCCAATCTACAAGGAGCATCATAGGAGCACAATAAGAGAAGTAAAGTAAGGAGTTGAAGCTTCCCAAGAAGCCCCAAGAAACAACCCTTCCAAGGCCTCCAAAAGTAACATTAGAAATTTTCTTTCATCATTTTCTACTTAGCTTTTTCTTTACCATGTATCTTACTAGTTTTCTTGTAATCAATTCTCGAGTATATTGTCCCTAGTATTTCTTAGTATACTAGGATAGTCAAAGTAAAAGTATTAGGGGTTTGCATGTATATGTAAGTTGAATACATGTACAAAATAAAAAATGTAGTTTATTCCATATATATCTTGGGACTAATGTATTCTTTAAAAGTTTAACAAAAATTCGTTCAATATACACATGTATAATTTGGGCCAAAAATATATATGCTAATCCCCTAAATACACTTTGATTTTCTACACAAATAATAACATGTAATAAAATATAGCTGTATATATTTCAAAAAATAAGTATGAATGTATCTATATGCATATACACATAAAATGGATGGAAACTTTTAGTAACTTTACTACGCGTGTTTATAATTTTCTTCACTTAAAATAATAGCAAAAAAATATATATATACATATATATATATATATTGTGAGTATATGTATTTTTGTGAAAATCGAAAATGTGATATATATGCATATATGTAATTTTCTCTTGAAATATTTATAATAAAAGACTATATATATATGACATAATGTATATTCTTAAGATATTTTTCTTTATTTAGTTGTTTCCATAAAGAATATTGACATATTATATAATGAAATCACATTACAATAAGTAAAACACGTAAAACCAACAAATTTGGGAAAAAATTACAAGAAAATCCCTTAGAAGCAACCCATAACCAGGTTGAAAAAGCTGAACTTAAACTTTATTTTTATATAAACTAATGTTTAGAATTTATTTTATGATGATTACTATAAGATTAATTAAGATAATTAACAATTTAGGGCTTAAATGCATTGATTTGTGAAAATAGGATAAAATGAATTTAAAAGCCCATACTAAAGTCCATGTCCAGATTTGTCCAAAGGGAAAAATGTGTACTAAAATTTGATTTAATTAAAATAGGAACAGAAATGATATGAAGAAAATAGGCTCATAAGTTCTAGAATTGGAAAAATATAAGAAAAACCCCATTTAGGGAAAATAAATAAGATTTAGGCCTAACCCAAATTTAGGCCCAAAAATAAATTCTTGTGAAGCCCAACTAGGAGACCTTTCAAGAAAAGCCCATAATAAGTAAAAATAAAGTGTGAATGGGCCTAAATATATAGAAATTCAATTATCCAAGCCCATATCAGAATATGTAAGTCCTAACTCTCAAAACAAACCATAAATAAGGCACTTACTATATTTCCCTATTATTTACCATGTGAAGGTTTGTTAATGAAGGTTGATTATAAGATCATAAAATAATTAAAAACAAAAAAGTTATACGCGATTAAGAAAAAGTTCAAAGTGAGGAAATTTAGTAAGATAGAAAGAAAATTTAGTAGTTCACTAAGTAGCTACTTAAATAGCTCAATTCATAAATAAGGCACTTACTATATTTCCCTATTATTTAATTATCAAGTGATTCTGAGCAAGATATCAACCTCTCCTCTAACTCGACAATATATAGTATCGTCATTGTTGAATGAGTAATCCTAGAGATTCCATACTTGCTTATGATTGTAGCTAGCCGCACTTAATTTTATTATGAAATTGTATGCTTCTGGTTTAGGATCTATATGTGATTGACATTCATTGTCTATTATGCGAAAATACCTTAAGTTATTATAATTGATCATTTTGCTAGATAATAGGCAATTGTTGGATTATGACTATTTGTGGTATCGATTGGTCGCTTGATAAATGGACTTAACTATAAATGGTTTAGTTAAATTAAATTAAATTAAATCATGCACCATGAGCCTAAATTTTTCTCGATTTTTATTATTTTTCTTAACTTGATTAGTATTGAACCTTAATCCTTTTAGTGTTAACCCTCAACTTAAAGTTAAGAAAAACTTAGTTCTTTTTTATTTTGAAAAGTTTAGAGTTTTCACCAATCAAGAAATGGGTTTGGTTAAATTTATTGGGTGGATCGGTTTTAACCTAGCTAATAGTCAACTTGGAAAAACCAAAATTTAAAACGATTTTTGAAAGCCAAAGGTTTTAGATTTGGAGGTTATCCTATTAAACCTGTAACTAGTACCACTTTCAACTTTTCAAATTTAAATTTATCTTTTAAAATACTAATTCTAAAACGAAAGAACAACTTTAAATTAATAAATAAATAAAGTCTTAAAAAACAAAAAAAATAAAATTTATTCACAAAAGGGAAAAAATAAAGAGTTTCCCTATTTTAAGTTGTCTCATAAGTACTTACATATTCTTTAATAGGGATCAGACTTTTCGTAGTTCATTTATAAAATCTTAATATGTTGGTTTCTTTTTAAATTTAGAAATAAATCAGATTTGTGTTTTTTGTTGGTTCAATTTTTATTTAGGAAAAATTCTAAAGGGTCATAATGTTAAATATTTTCTTGGACAAAATTCTAAAGAAGCCCTAACTTTGGAAAGGGTTTATTAGTTTTTATTTTTATAAACAAGTTTTTCTAAATGATTCAAATTTTTTATTAATATTTTTCTTAATATTATTTTTTACTTTTTGATCACCTTTAATTGAATCATAAATAAATAAAATAGAAAAGAGCTTTACTACCTTCTTTCTTTTTTGTTTCTTTTTCCTTTATGAAATTCTTTTCTTTTACAATTTATACAATAGATAAACTAAAAAAAAGGAATAAACGAAACAAACAAAGTCGAACCAAAGGAGAAACGTGCATGAGCCAAATCATGGGCATTGGAGCGATCAAGTCACGTTAGTTTAACCAACCTACTTCACATGCATAGCACATGTCTTGGCCAAGGAAGGACATGTAGTGGCTAGCAAGGGGTGCTCCAAGTGGTTTCTGTGGCATTATCGAGTGGGTGAAATAAGGTTCATGTGAATCTTATTGGTAAATGGGCATTTGGCAATGGTGTTGCGACAAATGGTGAAGGTTAGGTGGTTGTAGGAGAGTAGTGGTAGCAATGGTCATTCGTGGCCTTAGCTAAGGCTTATTGGAGGTAAGTAGATGCTTGGGTTAAGGGTTTTAGGGGGCTACAAGTATAGTTGTGGCATTAGTTTAAGGAGAAAACCATCGCTTCTTGGTGGTTTGAAGTGGGCATGGTAGTTTAGGATTTCAGACCTTAGGTGTTTGGTGGATGGCTAAGGGTTATGACAGATGTTGGGGTTGGTGGTAATAGATAGCTTAAGGCCTAGGGAATTTGTTTGTAGTGTTAGTTTAGCTTGATAAGCCTTAAGCTTATACCAACTATAGAGAGAGAGAGAGAGAGAGACGAGACAAAGCTCGCACCTTAGAGTGAGAGTAGATGGGAGATTGTTCTTGAGAACTCGAGAGTGAGAGCTTAGTCATCAGAACACTTGTTTGAGCTTCTATATATATTGCTGGAGCTTGAACTAAGCGTGGAAAGTAGTTAATCTCATGAATTCAAAAGTAAATGCACATGGATTTGACTGCCTTCAATGTTCAATCTGAATGAAAATTTCGTATAATTGAAAGTTGAAACACATTTGTCGGAGCTTAATCTTGCTATACGTGATGATTAGAAGCTTTGAAAAAGCTTGAATCAAGCTTAGGTTAAGATGAAGTTGGGATCATGAAGCTGATTTTCTTGGCCTTTCTAGGTCAAATTTAACCGAATTAGTAGACGAATCAAGACTAGATGTTTTATTCAACTTGAATTAAGTCGTTTGCACTTTGCAATTTCACTATTAATTTAGTGAAATTGTGACAAAACATAGATTAAAAAAAAAATTAAACTACAGAGGGAAAAAAATGTGATGTCTACAATACATAATCATGCATTGCATTATTATTGTTCTAGTCGTCACATCACATAAAGGTGAAGAGAGGCAATGTGAGGGTTCTGTATGTATGTATGTGTGTATGTATAAATATATATATATATATTTGAAATTAAAGTGTTATAGTATAGTGTACTCATGCAACATGATCTTATTGTAGCCTACGAGCTTACTAAATATTGGAGATACCAACCGCTTAGTTAAACATCAAGTCTTGAGGCCTCTATTTAGGAGTAAGTGTATACTACATGAGCCTACTCATAACAACCCTTGGGATATGGTTTTAAAAACTGCAAATTTTAATAAAATGTTTTCTTTGGAAAACAAAACTCAAAGATTTGTAATTAGGAATAAGTTTAGGCATGGTATTTAGGTCCAACAAGCATCGTGTGTTCTCCAATCCTAACTTCGAAGGATGTTAAATCTGAGTTATATATAGTACCTAATTAATTATATGTATTTGTTTGGCATTCTGTTTGATCATGCATTTATATGGTTGTAATTAATTGGTTGGTAACTTAGTAGATAGTATGGTTAAAGGATATCTAACTCAACTTTATAAAGGTGGTATTAGAGCATGGTCTAAAATAGAATAAATAAAATCTAACTCTAAGTATTAAGGTAACCTACATAATAAGATTAAGAGGAGTAGAATTAAGATAAGTATTTAAACTTTAACACAAATATGTAAATCCCTAAGTAAAACAATACTAAAATAAACAAGTGTCTTATTGATTCAGCTATCTAGCATTAAGGTTTATGCGGACTAAGTCTTGTTTCATATCCGTGCTGGGGAGACCTTATTTAAGTATGGGCGCCAACTATAGCTCTTTTATGAGGACATAACACTTGTAGGGAGTCTTTGTACTTTAGATGATGTTTGTCAGTGACTATTAGTAGAAGCAACGACGTTTGTTAGCTATCCATACTCGCAGGGTGATGCCAATAGAGGTTGAGATTATATATATGCTGGAGTGTGAGGAGAATGCAAGTTATGCTCATGAGTTGAATTTTCTTGCTTAAGTTAAGCTCAGCTTGAGCCGTCCACTTTTTTACACTAATGCCTTGCCAAGCATGGTATGGCATGGCGTTAGGCTATTGATTACCACGTTGACCATAGCAGGATTTTCACCTAGAACATTACTAAAGCTATGGCTAACTATTGGGCCAAAATTGAGCATTGGTTTAATATTCCCCATGAGGCTAATGTAGAGGTTGACGGGCCTAAAAAGATGGACATTTTGTTTGATACACCTATTTTAGATGCCAAGCCCCTAGAGCAACTACCTCTAGTTGAGGATTTTGAGTACTATTAAGTTAACCTTGCACTTTGTTCAATAGTATTACTTAGAGGCGACCTTATTGCTAAGTTAACCATCCACCTAGACCCCTTAGACTATTAGCTACTCAAGGAGTGGTTTTGACATGCTACTAATAAGGAGTCAAGCTTGCATTGAAGACCTCAAGTTGATACTAGTACATGACCATCTTCCAGTATGTTGTAGATTTTGTTTACTTATGTTTTGTAGGTTGCTTATTTAAGATGCTGACATGCACCATAGTGATCACACATGCTCCTTTTGTAGATAATGGGACCGTATATCATTATTTTTTACTTTAAGTGATCTTTTCATGTAGTAAAGTTTCTAATGTACTTTTAGGAGTTTAATGTATTCTTGAGAGCTTCATATGTAGTGAAGATTTATGTATTATGAAAACCTCTGTTGTATTTTGAGGCTTCATGTACCGTTATGGATTTGTACAAATGTACTATTGATATGACATACATAAGGTAGAGTTCACTCGTTAGAAGTGACCACCAATCAAATGCAACCACTATTTGCAACAATGAAGTGAAATTGATAGCCTTATTTTATAGATTCATTTACATATGATTGTACTCCATTTTAGTTATTGCGCATAAAATTTTTAAGTGTATTGAGTTGTAGCTTATTTGTTTCTAACCTTAGTATTGAAAATGAATTTCTTAGTTGTAAAAGGCATAGAGGGAGGTCCCCAGCAAATCAAGCCCCACCCCATTATGAGAAAAGATAGGATGTGTTGTGTGATTGTACTAGTGAATTTTGGTTTCCATAATTACACTAAATAAATTGATAAGGGTATATTTGGCTTGAGAGCGTACACCACCTGTGTAAGCCTTACCTCTTATAGTTGTTGAGGAGGTTCTCTTACTACAATTGCAATCATAGCTACTATTGCAACCATAATCAAAGCTACAGCCGTGACCTCATCTACTTCCACCACTACAATCACCTCCTCCACCACTAGTCAACCCTATTAGTACCATATCACCAACACACTTTGAGTAGCAGCAGTAATGTAATGTGTTGCTAAAGTTTATAAGGTACAATCGATACTTCAGGAGTATTATTAGTACATTTGATGAGGTTGAGGATTGACTGAATCAAGTGGAGAGATCTTTTGAGGCATTCTACATTCCATAACACTTGTGGGTGACCTGGTACTTATTTGTTGAGATTACGAGGCTAGACATAGTAGGAATCAAGAGAAGAAGTATGAGAGGTCCTATCACTTAGAAGTGTTCTAATAATAATTTCTAAATAATTAGCTTCTAGAGAGCTTGAAAATGATGGGAATCAGGTTACTAGACCAATGACCTATAGCCGAGCCTAAAGATTAGAGAGACTGGTAAGGCGAATCCTCTTACCCCAACTGACTCCTGCCAAGGCTGAATATCTCTCTACTGATCAACTTTGCATACTAAGCTAAATGACTACCTATCTCTCAAAAATTATGTGTTGAGTAATAGAATGCCTTAATAACAACTACACTTTATGCACTAGCTTGAACCTATCTGACTCGACCACTTGCTTAGCATCATTACTACTAAGAGGCCGAAAGTCCTATCTTGCTTGAATCCTCAGCCAACTCTATTTAGATGAACCTATGACTACTTGGAAGTCCTGCTTGGCTACCTAACCAGGTCGTACTGCTTTGTCTATATCCTCTAATAGCACCACTAATGCATTGTTGCCACGTGTTTAGGGCCACTTGTAGAATCTGTCATTGTAATCATTACTTCTTCTGTGAATATTCCTTTTAACCTTTTGTATACCTTATACATTACTTTTTTAGGACTATACCTTTTTTGTCTTCTCCTTTTTAGGCATGTTGTCCTAAATTCTTAGATATAAATACCCCTAATATTTGTAGCTGTAAACATCAGATTGAACATTAGTACACTTAAAACTTTTCCTCTCATAAATATTGCTTGTTTACAATCATCTCATTCTTATCCTAAACCTTAAGCAAGGCTAAGTGGCGAGTAACCTCATCGGGCTATCTTGTGCATCATATCGTGTTGTGTTATGAGTCCTTGGAAGTTCCATTAGTGCATCATATTCATTAGAGTTGTTCATGGATTTTTGCTTACTTTTCATTCACTTTTGTACTTTCGCACTTTCCCCATCACTTCCTTTTCAAGCTTTCAGCAAGCTTGGTTTCATTTAGCGATCGGCCTTATCTGTTCTTAGTTATGATTTGCAATATATTGGTATTAGAGTGGAGGTTTTGTTTGAGTTGTAATTTGTTTTCGAAGTTCTTTTTATATGTTATTTTATGTGTATGAAATAGAGCAAGTTACTATGTTCATCTTAGTTGTTGTGTTTGTTGACTATTTAGTTTTTGGTTTGGAGAAATGATGGATCTAAGTATAAACGTTGGTGTTGGAGATGACAATAGTGGAGTTGTTTGCCATGGCTAATGGTTTTAGGGAATACCTAGGAGCACTAACGAAAGACTTGATGAAGTGGCTAACCTTTTAGTAAATTTGACCCGAGTTGTTTATACGGTGGCTTATCGACTGACTGAGGTCACACAAAACATCCTACAAGCTACTAAACCTCTTAGAGGCCAAAACCCAGCTTGACATGTTCGCAGTAGAGGAATAGGTAGACAAGTAAGATGAAGGATAGACTTGAGGGAACTAGATGAAGAGGATGAGGCAAAGTAATTTGAAGAAGAGCAAGCCCATGTCCCTAGAGCATGTGGTGGAAAAATTTCCAGGTTATGAGGAAGCAAGAAGGCTATTAACAGATTAACACTTGGCTAGAAATGAAAAGAATACTAAAAAATAGGTTTGTGCCAGATACTTATCTACAAGATACCTTTACTCGGCTTTAGGAGCTAAGATAGGGAGGCTGAACAGTTGATGAGTATGTCTAGGAATTCCAAATGCTCATGATCCAATGTGAAGTGGAGGAACCACCAGGATGAACAATCTCTAGGTTCCTTATTAAGTTAAGAAGTGACATTCGAGACATTGTAGAACTGCAATGATTTATTGTAATGGATGAAGCCATTAGAATAGCTCAATGAATAGAGAGGCAGAGAAGGAGTTAAGTGCTTACCAAACTATCGACTAGCATACTGGGGCAAAGAAGTCACTGAGCTTAGTCAAGTATCTAGTCGTTCTGAAAAGTGGACATTCGAGTTGAGTAGAAAGGCCGACTTAATGGTGATGTGTCAACCTGAACTTATAAGAAAAGGCAAGGATTAGGCAAGAAGACAAACCAGATCATGTGCTTCAAGTGCCAAGGGTTTGGACATATAGCTATTCAGTGCCCAAACTGAAGGACAATGGTCATTAAGGGAAACATCCTAAAGCTAGAGGTTAAAAGTACTGATAAGGAACTTGAGGAGGAGGAGAGTAATGCTAAGAAAGAAGCTATTGAGAAAGAACTGATTGAAGAGGATGTGTTCATCGAGGACTTAGACTAATTTGCCTTAATTGTCTAACACACATTAAACATCAAACCCTCATTAGAGGAAAAGCAAAGGGAGAACTTATTTCGTACCACCTATAGAGTGAATAATCAGGTAAGTGCACTAATTGTTGATAATGGAAGTTATAACAATGTGGCATCGACCAATTTGGTCACAAGCTTAAAACTGCCGACTATTGCATACCCTAGGTCATATAAGTTGCATTGGTTGAGTGAGAAAGGGGCAGTACATGTTACTTGGCAAGTACTACTACTGATCACTATTCAACATTACTTCGACGAAATTCTCTATGATGTGTTACCTATGTATACTTCACACATGCTGCTTGGCCGACCATGCTATTTGATAGGAGAATTATCCATGACGAATACAAAAATATGTATATGTTTGACAAGGATGGCCAAAAGATTATACTAAACCAGATACTGTTGAGAGAAGTTAACAAACTACAGACTAAACTATCTTGTGGATCGAAGAAGGCTTTAGTGATGAGTAGAGCTGAGCTTCGAGAGACCCTTAAAGTTGATGCGCCGACTCTCATGTTGGTTAGACAACTATTAAAGTTAAAGGAGTAGAGTGAACTACCTTAGGAGGCAAGGGAGTTGCTAGATGAGTACAACAACTTGTTCCCCGAACAATTACCCAAAGGACTACCTCTACTACGAGGCATAGAATACTGCATTGACTTAATACCCAACACTACCCTACTAAATAAGCCTGCTTATCGAATGAGTCCCGAATAGGCTTTTAAGCTCTCATGTCAAGTCAATGAGTTACTGGAGAGAGGGTATGTTAGGGAAAGTCTCAACCCTTATGCTATGTTGGCACTTCCAGTACCGGAAAAAGATGGTACTTGGTGGATGTGTATCAACAACTGAGTCATGAACAAGATAACAATCAAATATAGGTATCCAATTCCTAAGTTGGAAGATGCATTGGATGAATTGAGTGGAACTAAGATCTTTAGCAAGATTGATCTATGATTGGGCTACCATCAAATTCGAATAAGGTCGGGAGATGAGTAGAAAACAGCATTCAAAACTCGATATGGACTTTATGAATGGATTGTCATGCCCTTTAGCTTATCGAATGCCTCGAGCACTTTCATGAGATTGATTAACCATGTGCTAAGATATTTGATAAGGAAGTATGTTGTGGTGTACTTTGACGATATCCTAGTCTACAATACTGACATGTCGAGTCACTATGAACATCTCTAAGCTATATTAAATATCCTTTATGTTGAAAGATTATTCAGCAACCTTAAGAGGTGTAATTTTTGCTAAGAGGAAGTGGTATTCTTAGGCTACATTATAAGTGGAGGAGGCTTACGAGTAAATGACTAAAAGATTCGGGCAATCATCGAGTGGCTGACTCTAACTACTTATGCTGACGTGAGAAGTTTCCATGGGTTGGCTTTAATCTATAGAAGATTTATTAGGAATTTTAATACTCTCGCCAAACCACTTACTGAGGTAACAAAGAAGAACATTGACCTCTAATGGAGAGAAAAGGAGGAGAGGAGTTTTGCTGAAATAAAGGAAAGGTTGACCTCCACCCTTATACTTGTTCTACCTAGCTTCAAGAAAATATTTGATCTGGAATGTAACACGTCAGGCATTGGAATAGGTATTGTCCTAATGTAGGAAGGCTAACCAATTGCCTATCATAGTGAGAAGCTCAGAGGACCTCAACTAAATTACTCTGTGTATGATAAAGAACTCTTAGGGCTGATCCGAGCATTGCAAGTATGCCAGCATTATCTACTACCAAGAGAATTTGCCATCTATACTAACTATGAGTCCTTGAGGTATCTTTGAAGTTAGACTAAATTGTCAAAGCGGCATGTGAGATGGATTGAATTCTTTGAGGGATTCAATTTCGTGATAAAATACAAGTAGGGAAAGAGCAAAGTAGTTGCAAATGCTCTTTTGAGAAAGCATGTACTTCCAAATGAATTGTAGATAAGATTGTTTGGGCATACGAGTATCAAAGTATAGTATTTTGAGGATTCATACTTTAGGCCCATACTTGTACATTGTGCTGATGGAAGGACAGTAGACAACTATCATATAGAGGAAAGATGCTTATTCCAAAGAGGAGAATTTTGTGTGTTAACTTATTCACTTCAGGAGTTGCTGATTAGGGAAGCCTACAATAGATGACTATCCAAATATTTTGGGGAGAAAAGAACATATGAATTACTAAGTGGTTGATTCTTTTGGCCGAGAATGAGGCAAGATATGCACCAAGTTGTTGAAAGATGTGCCATGTGTAAGAGGGCTAAGTACCGAGTCGAATAAGAAAAAGCAATGCCTTTACTTGTTTGAATGAAGCCATGGACCAAATTGAGCATGGACTTTGTTCTTAGACTACCACGAACTGCCCGAGGCAAAGATTCTATAATGATTGTCGTTGATAGGTTTAGCAAGATGGCATACATTGTACCTTGCTCCAAGACTAATGATGCTTCGATTATTGCTTCGATTATTACTTCTCTTTTCTTATAGGAGATTGTACGGTTTTGTGGCCTATCGAGAAGTGTAGTCTCTGATAGAGACCCGAAGTTTTTGAGCCATTTTTGGATTACCTTGTAGCATTAGATGGGTACTAAACTACTATTCATTACTTTTTGTCACCGCTAAACTGATGGCCAAATAGAGGTGGTTAATTGCACTTTAAGATCACTACTCCAAGCTGCATTGGGTAAGAACTTGGTTGACTAAGACATCTGCTTATCGATAGTCGAATTCACTAACAACCGAACAATGCATGAAACTACTAAGTAAACCCTCTTCAAAGTAGTCTATGGTTTTAATCCTAAGTTGCCCATTGATTACACCTTTGTACCTATGCTCGTGGAAGAGGACCCTAATGCAAGAGCTAAAGCATAATCCCTTCAACACATTTACGAAAAAGTCACTCGGCACATCGGCCAAGTTGCTAGACGTATGCAAGAGAAGGCTAAGGGTAGGATGATGAAACATTTTCAACTGGGAGACTTAGTGTGGCTTCACCTAAGCAAAGGGAAGTTTTCGAGCAAGAGGAGGAACAAACTATCCTTAAAGGCTGAAGGACCCTCCAGAATCTTTTAGAAGATAAATGATAATGCCTATAGATTGGAGTAGCTTATGGATTATGGGGTATTTGATACCTTTAACGTTACCAACCTTAGTCCATATCACCTTGACGGAGGGCGAACCGAAGACTGTTTGGAGATCTTAAATCTAAATCAACTCAAAGGGAATGATAGGAATCCTTTTACTCCAATCAAGAACTAGAGGGATTGGTAAGGCGAATCCTTCTACTCCAGCTGACTTCAGCCGGAGCCGAGTATCTCTTTGCCAATCAACTTTACATGTTGAGCTGTATGACTACCTGTCCCTCGGAAATTTTGTACGAAGTAGCAAATTGCCCTAACAATAACCACACTCCATAAACCAGCTCAAACTTGTCCAACCTGACCACTTGCTCAACATCATTATTATCGAGAGGCCGAGAATCCTATCTTACTTGAATCCTTAGCTACCCTTGTTCGGACAAATCAATGACTGCTTAGAACTCCTACTTGACCACCTAACCAAGTTATATTGCTTTATTTACATCCTCTAATAGCACCACCAATGCATTATTGCCACATGTCCAGGACCACTCATAGAATCTGCCACTATAATCATTGCTTCTTCCATAAATATTCCTTTTTACCCTTTTATACCTTGTAAATTACTTCTTTAAGACTATACACTTTTTGTGTTTTCCTTTTTAGGCATGTTACCCTAAATTCTCAAGTATAAATGCCCCTTGTATTTATATTTATAGTTGTAAACATCAAATTGAACGTTAATACACTTGGCATTTTTCCTTTCGTAAACACTACTTGTTTATATTCATATCACTCTTATTCTAACCCTTAAGTAAGGCTAGGTGGCGAGTAACCACATTGAACTATCTCGTGTGTCATATTGAGTTGTGCCTAAGTCCTCGGAAGTTCCATTAGTGCATCACATCCATTAGAACTATTCATTGGTTTTTGCTTACTTGTCATTCACTTTTGATCTTTTGTACTTTCCCAATCATTTCCTTTTCAAGCTTTCGACAAGCATGGACCTATTTAGCGATTGGCTTTATCTATTCTTAGTTATGGTTTGCAATAGCTTGAAGGCCAATATAGTGAAGAACTATTCATGATTGTGAAGAGAAACCATACTATAGATTAATACAAGATAGAGTTTAACAAATTGCAATAGTTTGCTCCTCTTGAGAATTAGATGAGTAATTGGTTAAAGATGCAGAATTTTGCTAAGGGTTTTAACTTAGATATGAACAGGAGACTAGTAGAATTTGAGTAAAGGTTTTCACTTCCCAAACTCAAGGAGTCATAATAGCCCTACCATATAAACTAACCTAGGTTAGAAGCTATCCACCTTAATTGCTAACATAAGTATAGTCTACATAAAGCAAACAGTGACTCAACCCGCTTTAAAGCAATTAAATGGGCACTTGTAATATATAAGACCTATGAAATAGCACTTTACAAAATATATCTTCACATATCTATAGATACGATTAGATCTTTTATATAGCTTTATATACATCATAAGTTCTAATGTTTTCAAAAAACCTATACATCTACATAAAAGGACTATATTACATATCATTGATGTACCAGTAAGCTAACAAAAACTATAAGACCTTCCAAAAAGACCTTATAATCTTCCTATAAAAGAAAAACAAAAGTAACATGAGCATTTATCCATTCATTAGACTTTGACGCTAACTATAACTTACAGATAATAGTAATAGGGCATCTTCAAGTATTACTCTACACCTGCAAAACAATCTATTAGGATGTGAGCTCAACTAGTTTAGTATCATAAGAGTATATTAACAAACATGATTGTTCAATCATTATTTAAATGTAAATGCATTAGGTAAATGATAGACCATCCTACAATGTTCAATCGGTCCATTGTAAAGTTAGAGAAATTTCATCCATTGTAACTTAGATTTTGAGGAATTTCAATGCGACACTATCAGATAAAATCTAAGCTTATGCAATGGAGAACAGCTTCCTCCCTAAACAACATTCAAACCATGATTCTTAATTTGGCTACAACCATCTCTCCTATCACTTAGTTTAACTAAGGGTAGAAAGGGACTATTTTTGCTATTCTCATTGAAGTGTCGATATTTAGTATTACAACCTAATTGTTACCCTTATTAGGTTATTGTGAATGTTAGGTTACATTTTAGTCAACTTAAGATTAGCCTAGATTATAAGGTGAGCAGCTAAGTTCATACACACTAGACATGATATGCTTAAGTAGAAAATAATACTTGAAGTTCAACTCCCAATCATCAATCAGTATCATAGGCACATATATAGCATATGCACAAACAATCTAGCTACAACCACAGACAAGCACTCTTAGTTCTCTAAGTATCCTGATATGATGCTTTAACATGTCATGTAGCATTGAACCCAACTTACCTAATGTCTATGCTGGTTAATCTTGCTTCTCATACTCAACCCCTTCATAAGTCCTTAAATAATCAATATAAATATTTTAGTTTTTGCTCAATAGAATGTATATGATTATTTTTTTTTAATGTCTTACATATAGTTTAGATAGGTTTATTAAGTATTTAGTAAAGTTTTAGCTTATTACTAAAGTCTCTGAATAAGATTATGAACATTAGTCTTAATATGTATATATATATATATATATATTGCCTTGGAATCTTTTGAACAAGTATATGAAAACAGCTTTGTTAACTACGTACTCTCTAAAGAAATATCTAAAAATAGCCTTACTAATTAGAAATTCTCTAATTAACCTGTGGATGCTATGTCAACCAAGTACTTCATATTAGATAACTCATTAATCCCGAAAGTAGCTCATTTTTCCTATTTGATTAACCTTCTAAAGAACTCTTTAAATAGGGTTACTTTAAAAGTTTACTTGAAATAACTTATCTAATATCATATTCCAAATTATGGACATGTTAAATCATGTTCATATATCAGGTTTATCATACCAAATAATACTATATTACTAAATTTCTCAAATTTACATACTTACCGATTAATGTATTAAGTCCATATCCACTAACTTACCCATATCACAACTCCAACTCAAACCACATAACTTTAGATTATTCTTTGCAATAGAATGTGATTTAAATAAACTCCAAAACCTGATATCAAAGGGTTTCATCAAGTCAATTAGATAGAATCCTCAAGAAAATCGCATTTTTAATCTAATTTTAAGGTTAAAAAATTCCCATAAAATATAGAATTCCTTTTTGTCCAAAAACTCTTCATGCAACACTTATGTGAAATATAAGATTATTCTAGAAAATTTTGGTTTAATAACTACGTTGATAAGAGCCATTCAAATCAACTTAGAAAATTGATTGATTTTGCTTGATTTCTTAAGGAGGTCATATATCTACTTAAAATTTTTTAGTTTAATATTTTTTCATAAAAGTATATAAAAAAATTGTTAAAATAGATTTTTTCATAATTTTCAAACTTAAATTAATATTTTTACTAAATTATTGAAAATTGGGTTTAAATTTGACTCATTGGAAAATTGGGCTTCTAACCACCAATGTCGACCACTAACTTATTGATCCTTTCAGCCATTGCCACTATTGTTGAGTGGTGGTGGTGGTTCACTCCCAGCAGCACTCCAACTGCACGTTCTCTAATTCCACTCAATTCGTACTATTTCTTCTATATTTCTCCTTAATTTTTCTTTTTTGTGTTCTTCCCCTTACAAATTTTTTTCCAGATTCCTCAAAGCTTGATTAAAGTTTTAGAGAGTCTTTTGGTGATAAATCTTAAGTTGGTAGAGCAAAAATGACATTTTTCTATCTCATCAACCCTTAAATACCCATAATACTAACTTGTTATGTGTCAATTGGATAATATTCTTAGCCAATAGCTATCCCTTACTAAGTTATGCCCTAAACCATGATATTCCTAATTGTTTAGCCATTTTTCCTAATTGTTCATTATTTTTTCTATAATTATTTATTTAATTATAAGTATTTTAGGGTATTTTGAGAATTTTGAGTGTATAATTATATTTAGTAATTATATGTAGGGCACACGTACTATATTTGTATATTATTTGATGCCATTTTATAATTTTTTTGTCTAAATAATTTATCTCTAATGTTTGATTATTTTTCGTTACCTAATTTACATATTTACGTAAGGTAAATTACCATATAATATAATTTAATAAAATTATCTATTTTTAGCAATAATTCTATTATTTTATTATATTTCAATAATCTAGACTCTCAACATACCATTGTCTAACTCCTAGAACCCACACATGAAGTATTGCCCTAATTAGTTAACTTTCATGTGCGGCCTAAATTATTTGCTCAGAATCTAACACATAAAGTTATGGGCTCTTGAAATCCAATACGTAAGTTTATAGGGCTCACAAAGGTTGATTGCTAACATGCTCAAGAAAGCCAGGGTATAGGATAATGTAAAAAGGTAGAGTAAAGACACAACTGAACATAAGCCAAGTGTGTTTGGAAAATGACCTTTTGATGGATCAAGCAATAGTAGCAGTAGTTAGAACAAAAAGCTTTCGAGGCCACAAAAATCACTTTAGAAAAAGACTATTGGAAGGATAGCCAATTGTAAAAGTGTAGGGGCAATCATTACCCTAAAGATTGTCCACAATTACAAGACAAATCCTTCTTTTATGGTGATGGTTCACACCAAGTCACCAATTGTCCAAGGAAGAGCATCACTACTTGTTTCATTTGCAATAAAGTTGGACACTTCTCTACTACTTATCTATAGCATCAAGCTACTATTGCACAAGTTACCAAGTTACCACCAGCTATTAAACAACTTGCAATCGAAAGAGCTGTTATAAGATCAAGCTTAGGAAATACCCACTTAGGTGTAAGAAACATCACTAGAGTGTACAATTTTGAGGGCAAATGGGATTACGAGGACTTCTTAAGAGATTACTTTGATGTTTATGAGGAGACTAAGGATTTTGTTGACATTGAGCTTATCATAGGTACATACTTTAACTTCTCTTTTTGCTAAGTTGTTTTGAGTAGGCTAGGTAATACAGTTTTAAACAAAATAACAATAAGTAACGAGGAATTAAGAGTACAAATGCTAAGTTACCTAAACTTGAGAATAAGACTTATAGTTGTGATTTAGGGAATATCGAAATAGTTGGGCATTATATGTACACCTTATTTGATACTAGAGCCACATATTCATTTATAGCTCCAGAAGTAATAAGGCAAATAGGTGACTCGACATGAGCATGAACTAATAAGTGTATCAAGTTATAGAAGTGGTATAAACAGAAAGTCAAGATGGTATTTCATAGGGAGTAAAGTTCTAAGTACTAAACCACTCAAGTATATCCTTAAGCTAAGCTATCAATAATTGAATTAAAGGAGAGTAAATACTAATTAATAAATTGAATACTAAATTGAATGTCCTAGTTATACTATGAGAATCCTAAGTCTAAGAGATGCAAAAAGGAAAAAAAAGTTCAAATTGAGATTTGCAAATCTATTCTCATTTAAATCAATGCGATATCTTGAATTGATATTCGAAATTGACTAAACGAGATTTAACCAAACTCACTAAAACTCACCTATCTCTTAAAGTAGTGAAATTCTAATTATAGTATAAATCTACATACCAAGACGATTTATCTATAAGTATTAAGTAAAGAGTAATCCGTTCACACTAGAATTACTACTCTAGTTAGAAATATGATTTGAGCACGTCCTAGTGACTTAAACCATATTTCCAACCGTATTAAGTACATGAGTTTATAAATTTAATTAAAAGTCGCATATCCCTATAATGAGCTTTTTAAAAAATTGAAGTTGTATTCACCATGAGTTATCGGAACCTTCTTGGATATTCTCTAAATCTATTTAATTAAAAAGTATTGGCTATGCACTAACTAGATAGACGATGAATATAATAGAAAAATACCTAACTATTCAAAATCGATGTTGGAACAATATGTAAAACATATTAATTCATTAAATTTATCAATACAAAACTTAATATATACTAAGCACAATATTAAATCATAATACCCAAATGAATCAAAATATATAATAATTAAAATAACAAGAAAAAAAAAAACTTCTATTGATGTTTTCAAATTTAACTTCCGATATAAAATTGTAATATCTTGATATATTTGATACTCTAGAATTTCTCTAGTAAATTAGAATAAAGGCTTTTAGTGTGTTGAAATGAAAGAAAACATGATTAAATTAACAATGCGAAGCTTTGTTCGCCACTATTTTTTCTATCAAGCTATTATATATTCTAAGGTAAGCTCCTCTATTGCCCATCTTCTTTTCTAATATTCTCTTCAATCCCTTCCCCCAAAAGCCCTCACACGTGGCTCCCCTTTTTCTTTTTACAAAATGGATCCCCAAATGACGGTAGTAAGAATGGATAAAGGCCCTCAAAGAAGTAACATGACCCACAATTGATTATTCAGTCTAAGTAAGTGTTTACTTTCTGCGCTCGATATTATTTCCACATAAATGTTGATGATCCCGCTTGTAACATGCTGTGATGATATGCTAATTTCTGTCCACGTGGGTCGTTGAGCGTGACATTGGGCTGACAACCTCTTTCTATTTTGGGCTTATATATCTGGAGTCTTGGTGTGCAGCTCTTGTACTTGCTCAGTTCGGTCACACAGAGCCGTTGATTAGTGGGACTTTCGGCTTGGCAAACTACTGGAGTTGCTCGTGGTGTCTTCAGCTTGGTTGGAGCTCAACTTCGCTTGCCAGTTGCGTGATCTGCTGCTGATATTTGGACATTGCCGACTGCTTGGAGACTCTCGGCTGCTATCACATAGGTGTTCGTCGTGTGCGTGTTCTGTTTCACTTGCTGCTGCTATCGAATTTTAACAGATTGCAGCTCGGATTTGGAGTGCTGATGGTTGTGCGTGTTGAATTCGCTTGATGGCTGCTGTTCAATGAATGAATTTCACGGCCTAAATTGGTGCTCCATTTGCTATTGTTGTTCTTCATGGAATTCTCGGCATCAACTCAATTCTTGGTTGTCATGTGCCGTAGCCTGCTGCAACTCGTGTAAGAATGATATCCATCTCAGCTGTCCTTGGTGTAGTCGGTTTCTCGCAGTTGCTCGCATTATGTTGTTCGGAACAAGTTGGAACTTCAGTCAACTCATGTGGAGAGTCACTCGGCCAGCCGCAACTTAGTTGTTGAAGAACCGTGGCTATTGAACTTTCTTGGCCTGCTACTTGCGGTTCTTTTTGTTTTTATTAGCTCGAAGTGGACTTCAAGTGAAGCATTAGTCCAGTTGACTTTTATATGTTTCCGAGTTCGAATTATTGCTAGGAATTGAAGTCGGCAACCGGACTTGGTCCTCTCGGCGTGGTTTTAGTCTGCAATTATAGCAGACGTTGGCGTGCTCATCTCTCTTTGCTCATTGTTTCCCAAATATGTACACATCTCAACTCAGCAGCACAAAGGGCAACTCATTAGCAACAGCTAAAAGGCCAGCTCTCTAAATTCATAATTAATGAAAGGACTATTTATGTCACCCATGACAAATGTTGCAACAACTGGCATTGATCAAATCTTCCTTTACAAGTGTGTAGGCTCAAATGGTAAAGGGTGCAAAACCAAGAGGGAAATATAAGTGTTGAAGGAAGCCAATTAGACCATATTTTTGGTCCTTTTTATCATATTTTTTAGCAATGGATCCACTAATATGATTTTAATTGATTTTGAGTAAAATCCATAGCAAAAGTGCATATGAAAGCATGAATTTGTGCTATAAGTGGGTTGCACATTTATTAGTGGGTTTGCCTATGATTGCTATTGATTCTAGGTTTGGAGTAAGAACCCCCAATGGAGGCATTGTGGTTACGAAAGAAAAGGTGAAAGGATGCCCCCTAAAGATTCAAAGTTATGATAGTACTGCAAACATAATCCTTCTTGAAATCGGTAAGTATGAAGCCATCTTGGGGATGAGCTGGATGATGGGTGTTAAGGCCACTATTGACTACAAGGAAAAGAAGGTAACATTTGAAGCCTTTGATGGAACAAAAGTTGAGTTTAAAGGAGATTTCCCTACAATTGGAATGTATGAATTAAGCTCCTTAGAGTTAATGACAGATGTGAGCTAGCTAAGTGCTCTCGAAGTAGAATTTGAAAAGTCCAACATTAAAGAGATTTGGGTGATAAATGAGTTTCTTGATGTGTTTCATGATAAATTTCCAGTTTATCACCTAAGAGGGAAAATGACTTCGTCATTGGTTTGGTGCTTGGAAATGAACCAATCTTAAAGGCTCCATATTAAATGGCTCCAATTGAGTTTAAAGAATTAAAGAAGTAGTTACAAAGCTATTGGCCTAAGGTCTTGCATGGCCAAGCATATCGTCATAGGGTGCATTAGTACTATTTATCAAGAAAAAGGACAAATCACTCGGGATTTGTATTGATTATCAAGATTTGAATGAAGTGACCATCAAGAACAAGCATCTTCATCCTTAGATTGATGACTTGTTTGATTAGTAGCAAGTGTTAGTGTATTTTCTAAAATTGATTTAAGATCAAGTTATCATTAGTTGAGCATTAAACTAGAAGATGTTCCAATGGTCACTATGAGATTCTTGTGATACCTTTTGGTTTGACCAATGCACCTATAGCTTCATGCATTTACTAAATCATGTGTTAAGACCACTATTAGATAAGTGTGTGATTTTGTTTATTAATGACATTTTAGTATATTCTCTTACACTTGAGCAACATAAAGAACACTCGACAACAGTGTTACCAACATTACAAGAGCATAAGTTATATGCCAAATTATTTAAGTGTGAGTTTTAGCTGAGAAAGGTATCCTTCCTTGGACATGTGGTAATGGGAAAAAGAATCTCAATTGATTCAAAGAAGATTAAGGCCATAGTAGATTGGAAAAGGCCAAAAACTATAACGAAAGCCTTAAGTTTCCTTAATTTGGCTAGATATTATAGGAACATTGTTAAGGACTTTTAAAAAATTTTAAGACCACTCACTTAACTAACATAAAAGAATGTAAAGTTCGGGCAAAATGAGAAGTGAGAAAAGAGATTCTAAGAGCAGAAAGATAGTTTGGTATCTGCTTTGATTCTTGCGTTGCAAAGTAATGATGAGCCATTCATGGTATATGGTGATGCCTCCAAGAATGGACTAGGTTGTGTATTGATGCAAAATGGAAAGGTAATAGCATCAAGACAGCTGATACCACATGAACATAATTACCCAACACATGACCTTGAGCCTATAGTTATAGTATCCGTATTGAAGTTATAGAGATATTACTTATATGGATAGTGTTACAAGATCTACATTGATCATAACATCCTCATGTACCTATTCACATAGAATAAATTAAATATGAGGTAAAGGAGATGACTTGAGCAAATCAAGGACTACAGCTTAGGTTTTAACTATTGTCCTAGTAAAGTGAATGTAGTTGCTAATGCTTTAAGTAGAAAGAATCATGCCAAAGTTACTTCTCTTCTTATTGATCAAAAGGGAGTTCAAAGAGTTTGAAAGGTTGAATATGGAATTCTCATGGCATGAAGCTAATGTAGAATTGTCAAATTTGGTGATTGAATTGACTTGGATTGAAGGAATTCGTGTAGCACAACAAGATGATCTTGCCTTAATATGAGTAAGTGAAGAAATGGAGAACAAGAAATACTTTGATTTTAAGATAGATGAACATAGGCCACTTCTCATGAATAGCAGGTTATATGTACTGAGTAGCCTAGAGCTTTGAAAATAGATTCTAAATGAAGCTTACTATTCTAGTTACACTGTCTATTAGGGAGGAACAAAAATGTATCAAGATCTTAAGAAGAACTTTTAGTGGAATGGTATGAAGCAAGATGTTATTGATTTTGTGTTGAAGTGTGAAACCTAAGTTGAAACTGAATGCTAACATCTAGGAGGATTATTATAGCCATTGCCAATTCTTAAATGGAAGTGGGACCAAATATTTATGGATTTTGTGTGCAGATTACCAAGGATAGCTACCAGTATTGATGTGATTTGGGTGACTGTTGATTGATTCACCAAATTAGCTCACTTCCTACCAATCAATATATCATTCCTTTAGGAAAAGCTAGCTTAAATCTATAAAAAGGAAAGAGTAAGGTTGCATGGAGTACCAATAGGAATTGTGTTAGATAAGGATCCCTAATTTGTGTCAAAGTTTTGGGCAAGTTTGTAGAAAGTTATGGGGACAAAGTTACAGTTTAATACTACATATGATCTATAGAATAACAGGTGGTCAAAATGGACTATACAAACTTTAGAGGAGAGGGCCTAATAAGAAGCAAGGGCCAATTGTGAGATCCCGAGTCTGAGGACTTTCTTCTCTAATACACTAAGCTGCCTAGAAGGACCTAACTCTAGAAGAAGGGTTGTTCTTCTGAGCTGACATAATATATCTTCTAAGTTGTCCCAACCTACTCATTACTACCTAAATGGAGGAAGACTGCATTGATACTACTGACCCTCATCAAGGCCTAACATTGAGCTTGCATGAATTCGAGCTAGCAAGTGTCTATGCTCAAGTTGAACTATTACTGAGCTAACTTACCAAGCATAAGTTGCCAAATTTCTACTTTTAGAGCAAGTACTCCCTAAACCCTTGACTTACTAAGCTACCAACTGAAAGTTGACCCACCCAATTCAGCTTTGCTCGGCATCCAATACCTATTTGGACCACCAGACTAAGAAACAGACATGTCCCTTAACTTCTAATATTCATACTGTCTTTTATAAAGGATATTCCTTTTCATTTGTTTACAGATTTACCCTTGTATATTATTTCCTTTCCTTTTTCTAGCATGAATCTTTTTAGTAACTTAAGACCTGCCTTAATTGGTCCATATAAATACCTGCATCATGTATTACTTGGATCGTCCAAAATATTTAATATAGAACTTTTCCTTTAAGCCAAGTGTTTTCTACTTACCTTCTTTACTCTTGTTTAGACAATTTGAGCGTAGATTAGTGGTGAGTGATCTTTGGTTACACTTATATGTAATATCAAGTGTAGCTTGAGCTCATGTAAGGTATTGTTACGTCATATATAGCATTAGTGCACAAGAACCCCTCTTTAACCTTTGACCTCCATTCATTCTTTCGAACCATCTTACTGTTTGAGCCCATTTGTTCGCATGATACCTTTGGTTATGTATTCATCCATGATTGCCACCCATATCATCTTAGTATTAGAGCTTAGCTATGTTCATGTAAGTTTTTGGTACTTTATGTTCTTGAGTATTTTATTATAGTACGTTATGTGTAGTTAATGGGTTGAGACTTAAAAATTGTTGAAGAAGTTGTGAGTAACTATAGTGAGTATTGAAGTAGTGTTATGGGTTATGGAAGTTAGTACTTTGTTTTCCCTTATTTTGGTACTCACAAAATAGAATGTCAAATTTTTATTGGTTTACAATCGAGTTGAGCATTACTAGTGTTGTTTTAGTAGTAATTGAAGTGCTGGATATTGAGTTAAGTGCTCGAAGAAGAATCTTTGAAGTGTAGTTCAGTTGTTATTATATTAAAGTATTCAACAATGTTAAACTCTAGTATTAAGGGAACTCTTAGAACCAAGAGAGCGGTGCTCGTAATGACCAAGGCCAACAAGGAAGTTATATAACCTAATTTGCATATGAGAGACCGGATAGGCTTGCTGACTTGGTAACTTAATGACTACCATAAATGAAGACTGGCAACAAGCTAGGGATGACTTGCATAAAGGCTAAGTAAATGAACTACTTGAGAGAGGTAACAGCCAACTTGGTTAACTAATTTTCTAGTTCGAACACTTAAGGTGAAGGAATGGATAGAATTGCTCGATGAAGGCTTACATTAGAAGAAATAAAAAAAGAGGATGAAGAGTTTGGTGATGAGAAAGAAGAGTACTATGAACTTGGAGAAAGAAATGTCTAAACTCCTATGGCAAAGGGACTAAGGATACAAATCTTGGGCTTCTTTGGTAATGGTAATGTTGATGACTACCTAAACTAGGTTGATAGTATAGAGAAGCAATTAAGTGCCATGAAGTTCCTAAGAATGCTAAAGTAAGAATTGTTATCCTATAATTCATAGGATATGCTACCCTATGGTAGAAGAATTTGCAGGCTACATGATGAGGAGAAGGAAAGAGAGAAGTTAGAGATTGGGATGAGATGAAGAGAGTAATGAGAAGGAGATTTGTTCTAAGCTTTTATCTATGGTACGCATTTAAATGATTGCAAGAGTTGAGACAAGGAAGATCAAGTGTTGATGTGTATACGAAGGAGTTCAAAATGTTAATGATTCGTTATGAAGTTATAGAGCTCGAAGATCGAACTATCTCTAGGTTTATTGATAGATTAAAGTATGAGATAGGTGAAACATTGGAAATTAGGGATATTGAATCCTTATAATAGACAATCCACTACTTAAAAGATAAAGCGATGACGAATGAGTAGATTCTAAGCTCCTTTTAGTTGAGCTACACTAGCCGACCTATTCCAAGTAGACCTGTACTAATGGAGCCATGTAAGACTAGTGATGTCTAACTTATTTCAACTACCCAAGCAAAGGAGAAAGAGGTTTGAGAAAGGGTAGAGTTCTAAGTGAAAAAAAAGTGAGGTAAAGTGCTTTAATGTCAAGGATTCGAACACATGGTAGCCTAATACCTGAATAGAATAACAGTAGTGATCAAGGGAAGAATGCCAACCATTGAGGTCAATAGTACTGATGAGGAAGTTAAGGAGTTGAAAGAGCCTAGACAAACTAATCTGTTTAGAGAGGAAGAAGTCATTTATAGCAAAGAAGGGTATTTTATGCTCGTAACCATGGTATTGAGGTAAGTAGTGAGTGTGAGCCTAGCTTTTGAAGGAAAGTAACGAGAGAACTTATTTCACATTGGTTGTAAGCTTAATGGGTCATTGTGCACTCTTATTATTGATAATGGTAGCTACACTAATGTAGGGTCAACTTTTATGATCCAACAATTGAAGTTACCAACCATACCATACCCTAAACCTTATAAGCTGTACTGGTTCAATGACAAAGAAGCCTTGTAGGTGACCAAGAAAGCAACAGTACCAATTTGAATAGGGAAATACAATGATAAAATTCTTTGTGATGTGTTACCTATGAGAGCTTTGTATATTCTTTTGGGATGAACATGGATGTTTAACTAACATCTACTATATGATGGAAAAAATACTTGTTCTTTTGAATACGAGGGAAGGAAGGTGAGATTAAATGCCATGTCTATTGAGTAAGTCAAGACTATGTAGGCTTAGCATAATCAAGCCTTGAAGAAGGAAACCTTAGTCATGGTACGTACTGAGTTATCAAGAGAGATAAAGCTTGAAGAGCTAACCTTTCTATTGGTTAGAAGGTTGCTTGAATTGAGGGATCTAAATGTTAAACTACACATCGAGGTGAAGGACCTATTGAAGGAGTTTGCTAACTTGTTCCCTAACGAATTGCTCGAAGGTCTAGCTTCAATAAAAGGGATTGAGCACGCAATAGATTTGTAGTCTGAAGCCACATTACCAAATAAGCCAACATATAGGTTGAACCCTAAATGGGTTACTAAGCTCTAAAAGTAAGTAGACAAGCTAATGAAAAGAGGATATGTAAGAGTCCTTAAGCCCATACACTATCCCAACTTTGTTAGTGCTTTAGAAAGATGGTCGTGGCATATGTATGTGAATAGTCGAGCCATTAATTGAATTACTATTAAGTACAAATACCCCATATGTCGACTTGGTGACATGCTTGATGAATTAAATGGAGCAAGGATCTTTTTTAAGATCGATCTCAAATCCAGGTACCATCAGATTAGAATGTAGGAAAGGGATGAGTAGAAGACTTCATTCATGACCTACAATGGATTGTATGAATGGCAAGTGATGCCATTCGGGTTATCAAATGCATCAAGCACATTTATGCGGCTAATGAACCATGTACTCCAAGAATTGATTAGAAAGTTTGTTGTTATTTACTTTGATGATATTCTGGTTTACAAACTTGACTTAGAAAAACACTATGAGCATCTCCAAGCTGTCTTTAACAAGCTTTGAGCTGAGCAACTATATGCTAACCTAAAAAAATGTGATTTCTACTAATAAGAAGTAGTCTTCCTAGGATTTGTTATGAGTGGAGGTAGTATACAAGTTGATGAAGAGAAAGTGAAGGTGATTAATAAGTGGCCTATGTCGACCTATTATGTTGACATGTGAAGTTTTCATGGCTTGACATCTTTTTATCATCATTTCATAAGGAATTTCAATACTATTGTAGCCCTACTTACTAAGCTATCAAAGAACATTGAATTCAAATGATGAGAGAAGGAATAGTAGAGTTGTGAGGAAGTAAAGAGGAAATTGACTATTGCCCCTATCCTCATTATTTCGACCTTTAAAAAAGTGTTTGAAGTTAAGTGCGATGCATCTAGATTAGGCATAGGAGCCATGTTGATGCAAGAAGGCTAACTATTACCTACTTTAGTAAGAAGCTTCAAAGAGTAGCACTCAGCTATTTAGTGTATGATAAGGAGTTATACTCCTTGATTTGAGCCTTAATTATCTAGCAGCACTACTTATTGCCTAGAGAATTTGTAATCTACACTGATCATAAATCACTAAGATGTCTAAAGAGCTAACCAAAGTTGTCTAAGAGGTAAGCCAAGTGAGTCAAATTCATGGGGGGATTTTCTTATGTTGTTCAGTACAAAACTAGCAAGAATAATGTAGTGGTTGACTCTAACATACGCTCTTGATTAAGCTCTAAACAAGACTTCTTGGGTTTTTAGTGACTAAGGGTTTGTATGTCAAAGACTTATACTTTGATCCAAACTATACTTGATGCGATGATAGCCAAGCGATTGATGATTATCACAAGGAGGAAAAATAGCTGTTTAGGAAATGAAAGCTGTGTTTCTTAACCTATTCCATGAGAGAGTTACTAGTGCACAAGGTGCATGAAGCAGGATTATATAGTCATTTTAGGAAGGCTTGAACTTACGAGGTGCTTAGCTTAAGATTCTTTTGGCCAAGAATGATAAAAGATGTGTAGTTTGTACTAGAGAGATGTGTGACCTACCACCGAGCAAAGAGTTAAGCTGAACAAGTGCCTTATCTACAATTAGAATCCCAACCAAACCATCACCTAAGCTAAGTATGGACTTTGATTTGGGTTTACCAAGAACGTCTCGTGGGAATGACTCCATCATAATGGCCGTGGATTGCTTTCGTAAGATGGTAGATGATAGGGATCAAGGACCGATTACACGCTCCTAAGCTTGAAGGCTCTCTCAAGTGGTCCACTGAGCTATCCAAGGTGAGTTAAGCACTGAAGAGTAGTATTTTCCCTAGTTTGATTTACCGAGCTACTTTGCTCTCCATGCCATTTAAGATGTTGCCGAGGTGATCAACCAGTATGCCGAACCGAACCCTCCACTAAATCGTATTCCAAGCACCAAATTTGAATGTAGCAATCTCCATTATACTAAGGCTAAGCAGAACTATCAAGAGTCGACCATCCGAGGCCAACCCTAATGTGAGCCATCCTTAAACCAACCACTATCTAACCCCTTCTAATGTCGAACAGGCTTAAACCAAGGTCTACCTCTACCCGGACCACAATACTGTTAGAATGATAATAAAAACGCACATGCATGGTCCTTCACTGACATTTTTATTGTCCTTTTTGACAAAGGACATCTACGTTCCTTCTTTTGCATGATTTCATATTTTCTTTGTAAATTATTCTCTTTTATTTTTAATAAATAAGGACCATTTTTTTGGAATTTCTGTAACTTAGGATTTGGCCTAACGTGATGATATAAATGCCATCATGTTGTAAAAGTTGAGATCATATCAAAATACAGATGAATATACTAAACTTTTTCACTCTCGAACTAAGTGTTCCTCTTACTCTTGAGCTATTCTTATCTAGCCTATACGAGATTGTATCATCTTGGTATCAAAGCTGGATTTTGCTAGTGTTTTGTTTTTTTTTTTAATAGTTTGTCATTGCTCTTATGCGATAGTGGTTCTATTGTTAACTTTGAAGTTTGGTAGTGAGAAGTATTTTGTACTCTGTTTTCCCTTATTTTCGATGCGCCAAAACAGAGTGTGGTTAACTGTGTGTTTGTTGAGAAATTGTCATTGTGAAGTAAACATCAATGCCGGATTCATGTGTGTAAGAAACTTTGGGAAACCAAGAGAGTGGTACTCAACATGGTCAAGGATTGGAAGGAAGCTTCTCACCTTGGTTAGTAGGTGACCGCTTAGATAAGCTTACCGATTTGGTAGCTAGTTTAATAACTGTCATACAAGAAGATAGACAACGAGCTAAGAATAGCCCTATCAGAGAACATGAGTAACAACAATGAGGTAATGGCCAATTTGGCCAAGCTAATGCCCGAACTCGACCACCTCGAGTTGAAAGAGTTGGTAGGGATACTAGACATAGGTTGGTACTTGAAGAGATTGAGGAAGAAGTTAAAGGAGATGATGATGCAAAAGAGTACTATGGAGATGAAGAAAGAAATGTGCAAGTTACTAGAATCAAAGGACTCAGGATGCATATCCCAGGTTTTTTTGGAAGTGGTGATATTAAAGACTACATAGATTGGGTAGACAAGATTGAAAAGCAATTTAAATGCCATGAACTGGCTAATAATGCAAAGGTTAGACTTGATGTGTTGAATTTCACTAGTTATGCTACCTTATGGTGAAAGAACTTACAAGCCACTAGAAGAAGGGAAAGAGAATGAGAGATTAGGAGCTAGGATGATATGAAGAGAGTCATGTGGAGAAGGTTTGTGTCGAGCTATTATCTGTAGGATGCCTTCAAGAGACTATAAGAACTGAGGTAAGGAGGATTGAGTGTGGATGCTTAAGTTAAAGAATTCCAGATACTAATGATCTGATGTGAAGTTGTAAAGCCAGAAGATTAAACTGTGTCTCGATTCATTGGTGGATTGAAGTATGAGATTGGGGATGTCCTAGAAACCTTAGATGTTAAAATGCTTGATGATGCAATCTGAGCCACCTAAAGGATAGAAAGGCACCGAATAGGAAGATTCTAACCACCCGTCAATCGTCTTGGCAATAGTTGACCTGTTCTAAGCAGGCCTATGCGAACGAAACCGAGTAAGGTCACTGAGACCCGACCTACTCAAACTACACTAGTAGAAGAGAAGGAACCACCCCTGAGGAAGTTGGAGAAGGGCCAAAGTTCAGGGAGGAAGACAAGTGAGATCAAGTGTTTCAAATGCCAAGGATTTAGACATATGGTTGCTCAATGTCCGAACAAGAAAACTACGGTGATTAGAAGTAAGGTACCGACCATAGAAGTCGACAGTTTAGATGAAGAAGTAGGGGAGTTGAAAGAGGACGGACAAGCATAACTGTTCGATGAAGAAGTCATCTATAACAAGGAAGGCAACTTCATGCCGACTGCTCTAGTATTGAGGAGGACGATAAGTGTCAATCTTATACCCAAAGACAAACAGAGAGAAAATCTCTTCCATATTGGGTGTAAGGTAAATGAATGACTATGCATGTTGATTGTTGATAGTGGAGGCTGCACCAATACAACCTCTGTATTTATGGTCCAGCAGTTGAAATTGTCGACCATGTCCCACCCGAAACCTTACAAGCTTCATTAGCTTAGTGATAAGGGAGCCTTATAAGTGAACAAATAGGTATTTGTGCTTATCTATATAGGCAAGTATTGAGATGAAGTGCTTTGTGACATATTGCCCATGAGTGCGTCGTACCTTTTACTTGGATGACCATGGATGTTTGACCGAGTAGTTATATATGATGGTAGGAGGAATACATGTTCTATGGAGCATGAAGGGAGAAGGTTGAAATTAGGTCCCATGACTGCTGAGCAGGTAAAAATCATGTAATTCTAGCTTAGCCGAACCCTAAAGAAGGAAGCTTTGGTACTGACCCGAGTCGAATTGAAAAGAGAAATGAAGCTAGAGGTACCGACTTATTTGCTTATCAAGAGGCTTCTGGAGATGAGACTTGGGGAGGAAAAGCTACCGACTAAGGTAGAAATCCTATTAGAGGACTTCGTAGACCTGTTTTTAGAGGATCTACCAAAGGGTCTATCCCCAATTTAAGGCATCGAGCATGCGATCGACCTATAGCCATAGGTTGCCTTGCTGAACAAGCTTGCCTATAGGTTGAACCTTGAATAGGTTGCCGAGCTATAGACGTAAGTAGACGACCTCTTGAAGAAAGGGCATGTGTGTGGGTCCTTGAGCCCCTATGCTGTATCGACCGTGTTAGTGCCAAAGCAGGATGGTTCTTAAAGGATGTATATGGATAGCCGAGCCATCAATCAAATCACCATTAAGTACAGGTATTCCATACCCAAGCTTAATGATATGCTAGACGAGTTAAGTGAAGCAAGAGTGTTCTCTACAATCGATCTCAAATCTAGATTACATCGAATTTGAAAGCATGAAGGAGATGAATGGAAAACCACATTCAAGACACAACATGGTTTATATGTGTGGTTTGTAAGGCCATTTGGGCTATCTAATGCGTCGAGCACATTCATGTAACTTATGAATCTCATGCTCCGACAGTTACTGAGAAGGTTTGTCGTGGTTTATTTTAACGACCTTCTAGTATACAGTCCCGACCTGGAGATGTACCAAGAACATCTCCGACAAGTGCCTACAAAACTTCGAGCTAAACTACTCTACACAAATCTGAAGAAGTACAATTTTTGCCAATTTGAGGTGATCTTCTTAGGATTTGTTGTGAGCGGAGGTGGTATTTAAGTTGATGAAGAGAAGATAAGAGCAATTATAGAATGGCCCTAGTCGACCTATTTTGCTAACATGAGAAGTTTCTACGGCCTAGCATCATTCTATCGCCAATTTATAAAGAATTTCAGTACAATTGTAGCCCCACTCACTGAACTCTTGAAGAAGAATGTTGAATTTAGATGGTGTAAGAAAGAGAGGAGGAGTTTTGAAGATGAAAAGGAGAAGCTAACTATAACCCCCATCTTAGCTCTACTGAGCTTTGACAAAGTATTTAAGGTAGAGTGTGATGCGTCCGGACTAGGCATAGGTATTGTGTTGATGCAAGAAGGCCGACCTATTACTTACTTTAGTAAGAAACTTCAAGGAGCCACACTTAACTATTCCATCTACGATAAGGAGTTCTACTCCTTAATCCGAACCCTAACGATGTAGCAACATTACCTATTGCTTAAGGAATTCATGATCTACACCGATCATGAATCCTTGAGATATCTAAAGAGCCAACTGAAGTTGTCCTAAAGATAAGTTAAGTAGGTTGAGTTCATGGAGGGTTTTTCTTATGTTGTAAAATACAAGAGCGGAAAGAATAATGTAGTGGTTGATGCCCTATCGAGATGACATACCCTCCTAGCCAAATTGAAGATAAGGTTACATGGTTTTTCGACCATTAAGAATTTGTATGGCAAGGAGCCATACTTTGGTCCTATCTATGCCCGTTGTGAGGAAGGATGGATGTTGGATGATTATCACAGGGAGGATGGATACTTATTCAGGAAGAGGAGGCTATGTATCCTGACCTATTCCACATGAAAACTGCTAGTGCATGAGGTACATGGAGGGGGAATGATAGGATACTTTGGCCAATGCTAAACTTATGAAGTATTATCTTCCAGATTCTTTTGGCTAAGAATGAAGAGAGATGTCTAATCCATGCTAGAAAAGGGTGCGACCTGTCGAAAAGCGAAGAGTTGAGCCGAGCAGGGACATTAACAACCCTTATAGATCTTAACCAAACCATAGTTCGAGCTAAGTATGGACTTCATGTTAGGATTACCAAGGATATCTCAAGGGAAGGACTCCATTAGGTTGGTTGTAGATCGATTTAGAAAGATGGTATATTTCATGCCTTGTTCCAAGACTAATGATGCTTTAATTATCTCTTTTCTTTTCTTGTAGGATGTGATTAAGCTTCACAATGTGCCCAGAACAGTAGTTTTGGATCAAGACCCCAAGTTCATGAGCTACTTTTGGAAGACACTTTAGAGGCAACTGGGAACCAAGTTATTATATAGCACGTCCTGCCATCCATAGACTGATAGGCAGACCGAAGTTATCAACCAAACTATGGGAACTTTGTTATGGCTCGCTGTCGGACGAAACATAGCCAATTGAGATCTTGTTTGCTAATCATTGAATTCGCTTACAATCAGGTTGCCTATAGTGTCACAAGCATGTTTCCATTCGAAGTTACCTACAGGTTCAACCCCGAGCTCCTATTAGACCAAGCACCCCAATCGAAAACTGATGATGATGATCGCCAACCGTCAAGAAAGTTAAAGCCATCAAAACCATGCACTAGAAGGTTGTAGAGCAACTGGGTCAAGCTGTTATTAAGCTTAAGAAGCGAAGCTAAGGATGGAAGAAAAGAGAATTTTGACTAGGCAATTTGGTCTAGATACACCTTAGCAAGGAATGATTCCCAAACTTAAGAAAGAGCAAGTTGTCTCTTAGAGCCAATGGACCTTTCAGAGTGCTTGAAAAGATCAATCCTAATGCTTATAGGATCAAATTACCTAAAGGATATAATGTCTTAAACTCTTTCAACATTGCCGACCTCTAACCTTACACTCCTGAATACAAGTAAATTGGACCTAAACTAGATTTGATCCTCAATCTCAAACAATCTAGAGCAGATGATAGGGATCAAGGACCAATTACACGCTCTCGAGCCCGAGGGCTCTCTCAAGTGGTCCACCGAGCTGTGTGAGGTGAGTTAAGTGTTGAGGAGCAGTGCTTACCCTAGTCCGATCCACCAAGCTACTTTGCTCTCTATGCTATTCAAGATGTTATCGAGGTGATTAACCAACATGCCTAAATCTAAATACAGCAATCTCTATAGTGATGAAATTGAGTAGAATTGTTAGGAATTGACCATTCGAGGCTAACCCCAATGTGAGCCATCCTTGAACCAACTACTGTCCAACTCCTTTTGACGCCGAATAGGCTTAAACCAAGGTTTACCCCTACTTGGACCACAATACTGTCAGAATCATAGTAAAAACGTATACGTATTATCCTTTATTGACATTCGTACTGTCCTTTCTAACAAAGGACATTTATGTTCCTTCTTTTGCACAATTACATATTTTCCTTGTAAATTATTCTCTTTTGTTTTTAGCAAATAAGGACCATTCTTTTGTAATTTTTGTAACTTAGGATTTGCCTTAATGGGATGATGTAAATACCTTAGTTGAGATCATATCAAAATATAGACAAATATACTGAACTTTTTCACCCTCGAGCTAAGTATCCCTCTTACTCTTGAGCTACTCTTATCTAGCCCATTCGAGCGTGGACTAGTGGTGAGTGACCCCCGGCTATACTTGTGCTTCATATCAAGTGTGACTTGGGCTCATGTGAGGCATTAGTGTGTTATATCCTTTGTCGGTGCACAGGAACCCCCTACTCAATCTTTGACTATCATTTACTTTTCAAGCTATCTTACGGCTTGGACCCACCCCTTTGGTTATGCGTAATATCAAGTTCGTGTATTTATCCATGAGTCCGTATAAGCAAATTTTGTGCCATGTAATTGATTTAACGATGATTCAACTATTTCTTTTCTTTTTTTTGTAGGAAGTGCTCAAGTAGCATGGAAGGCTAGGAACCATCATATCTGATCGAGACCCTATGTTCTTAAGCGATTTCTATAAGACCCTTTGGAAGTGACTAGGGACCAAGTTGCTGTTCAATATGTCTTGTTACCTACAAACAAGTAGATAGATTGAGGTCATCAATAAGACCTTAGGAACCTTGCTATGAGTTGTAGTTGGAAGAAACCAAGCTAACTCGAACACATGCTTACCAATCATTAAGTTCTCTTGCAACAGGTTACCAATGGTGTCACTAAGAAGTCACCTTTTGAGGTTGTATATGGTTATAATCTCAACCTTCCACTTGACTTGATCTCTTCACCCAAACACCTTGAAGATCTATAGGCTATAGAAGAATTAGAAGCTATCCGAACGATCAAGGACTTTGATCTGGGTTTACCAAGAACGTCTCATGGGAATGACTCCATCATAATGGTTGTGGATCACTTTTGTAAGATGGTAGATGATAGGGATCAAGGACCAATTACACACTCCTGAGCCTGAAGGCTCTCTCAAATGGTTTGGTAAGCTATCCAAGGTGAGTTAAGCGTTGAAGAGTAGTGTTTGCCCTAGTTTGATATGCCGAGCTACATTACTCTCCATGCCATTTAAGATGTTGCTGAGGTGATCAACTAGCATGCTGAGCTGAACCCTCCACTAAACCGTATTCCAAGCACCAAATCTGAATGCAACAATCTCCATTGTACTAAGGCTAACTAGAACTATCAGGAGTCGACCATCCGAGGCCAACCCTAATGTGAGTAGTCCCTAAACCAACCACTGTCTAACCCCTTTTGATGCCGAACGGGCTTAAACCAAGGTCTACCCCTGCCCGAACCACAATACTATCAGAATCATAATAAAAATGCACATGCATTGTCCTTTATTGACATCTGTATTGTCCTTTCTGACAAAGGATGTCTGAATTCCTTCTGTTGCATGATTTCATATTTTCCTTATAAATTATTCTCTTTTATTTTTAACAAATAAGGACCATTCTTTTGTAATTTCTATAACTTAGGATTTGGCCTAGCGTGATGATATAAATACCATCATTTTGTAAAAGTTGAGATCATATCAGAATACAGATGAATATACTGTACTTTTTCACTCTCAAGCTAAGTGTCCCTCTTACTCTTAAGCTACTCTTATCTAGCCTATTTGAGTGTGGACAAGTGGTGAGTGACCCTTGGCCATACTTATGTATCATATCAAGTGCGACATGGGTTCGTGTGAGGCATTGGTGCATTATATCCTTCGTTGGTACACAGGAACCCCCTGCTCAACCTTTGACTATCATTTACTTTTCAAGCTATCTTATGGCTTAGACTTACCCCTTTAGTTATGCATAATATTGGGTTTGTGTGTTCATTTATGAGTTTGTATCATCTTGGTATCACAACTTGGCTACGTTTAAAGCTGGATTTTGCTAGTTTTTTTTTTTTTTTTTTATAATAGTTTGTCATTGCTTTCATGCGATAGTGGTTCTATTGTTAGTTCTGAAGTTTAGTAGTGAGAAGTGTTTTGTACTCTATTTTCTCTTATTTTCGATGCGCCAAAACAAAGTGCGGTTGACTATGTGTTTGTTGAGAAATTGTCATTGTGAAGTAAACATCAATGTCGGATTCAAGTGTGCAAGGAACTTTAGGAAACCAAGAAAGTAGTGCTCGACATGGTCAAAGATTGGAAGGAGGCTTCTCACCTTAGTTAATAGGTGATCGCTTGGATAAGCTTACCAATTTGCTAGCTAGTTTGGTAACTGTCATACAAGAAGATAGATAATGAGCTAAGGATAGCCCCATTAGGGAACATAAGTAACAACAATGAGGTAATGGCTAATTTGGCTGAGCTAATACCCCAACTCGACCACCTTGAGTTGAAAGAGTTGGTAAGGATACTAGACATAGGTTAGCACTTGAAGAGATTGAGGAAGAAGTTGAAGGAGATGATGATGCAGAAGAGTACTATGGAGCTGAAGAAAGAAATGTGCAAGCTGCTAGAATGGAAGTAGTGATGCCGAAGACTACCTAGATTGGGTAGATAAGATTGAAAAGCAGTTTAAATGCCATGAAGTACCTAACAATGCAAAGGTTAGACTTGCTGTGTTGAATTTCGCTGGTTATGATGCCTTATGGTGAAAGAACTTACACGCTACTAGAAGAAGGGAAGGAGAATGAGAGATTAGGAGCTAGGATGATATGAAGAGAGTTATGTGAAGAAGATTTGTGTTGAGCTATTATCTGTAGGATGCCTTCAAGAGACTATAAGAATTGAGGCAAAGACGATTGAGTGTGGATGCTTATGTTAAAGAATTCTAGATGCTAATGATTCGATGCGAAGAGCTAGAAGATTGAATTGTGTCTTGATCCATTAACGGATTAAAGTATGAGATTGGGGATATCCTAGAAACCCTAGATGTTAAAACGCTTGATGATGCAATCCGAGCCTCCTAAAGGATAGAAAGGCACTGAACAGGAAGAGATTGATGCAATCCGAGCTGCCCACCTTATAGATTAGTCAGTGGTAAAGCTTGCCATTTGCTAGTAGAGATTGAGCATAAGGCCTATTGGGCTATCAAAATAACCAATCTAGTTCTTGAAGTAGTTGGTAGACATAAAAATCTCCTAATTAATGAGTTAGATGAATGGCCTTAGATGGCTTATGAAAATAATAAAGTGTACAAGGATTGAGCCAAACATCTACATGATTCTTATATAAAACACCCCAAGCTGTTCAAAGAAGGTGATTTGGTACTCATATATAACTTTATACTCAAGTTATTCTCTGGAAAGTTTAAGTCTAGATGGTCAGGTCCATTTCTAGTGAAGAAAGTTTATCCTTATGGAGTAGTGGAAGTAACACATATGGAAAAAAGGATATTTAAGGTTAATGGATAACGATTGAAGGTATACAATGGAGAAGTTGATTTGAATGAAGATAGGGGGGAGTTGAGACTTCTCCAGTTTAAGGAATCGTCATAGGTGCCATAATGGTCGTGAGTGCTAAAATTTTATGATCATAGTGCTAATCATGGGCTTCATCATGCCTGTGATCAAGTATGGACAAAATTTTTTTAAAAAATAAGAGCCATCATGCCCTATGTCATAGGCATGATCAACCCCTTGACATGTGAGTATATAAAGAAATTTCCCTCTCTCTCTTCTCATTTTACACTCTCTTTAAAATTTGACCCCATGATCCTTTCTCAAAACCCATTCTCTTTACTCCAAATCACTCTACAAATTTCTCTCTTTAACAATCCCATTGCACATACGAACGCTTTCATCGATTTGCATAATCTTTGAAGATATGATCTCTACATTTTTCTCTTAATTTTTCATAATTTAGGTAGATTGAGTTCATACTAATTTAGGGTTTGTACACGTTATGTTTATTGTCCATTCTTAATGTGTAATGATGATATTTGGGGTGTTGTTTATGTATTGTTTAGGCCTAAATTCACATGGAAGTGTACTGAAAATTTCGTGCTTGGTTGAGCCTTAGTTTCCATTAATGAATGCCAATTTGAGGGTTTTCAAATTTAGGCCTAGGTTGATGATTCATTCATATTGTTGATAGCCATCTATCATGTTTGATAGATGTTGTTGTTATGTCTATGTTGTGGTTTCGTGATGCTCATTTAGTGAAAAGGGAAGATTACCTTTCTTAGTTACGTCCATAAGTTGCAAGTTGAATTCAAGAAGAGATGTCTTATATGAATTGTGTTTGGAGTAGGAGATGTCTAATATATTTATCATCCAAATTTTATTTGAGTTTCTTTCTTCTTAAGGATTTCATGGTTTGAATTGAGGGAAAAGAAGAATTGCTCTGTTTTTCGTCTTAATTGCTATCAATTTGCACATGATTTTGCTTTCTAGGAACTAATGATTGTGATTACAGATGGCACTTAAGAGATCATCCACTACTTCTCATCATAAAAGATTTAAAGTTGATCACTCTCCTTCTCCTCCTCTATAATGGTCTGGTTCAGCAAGCTCTAGTAGAGTAGTCTCTCTGCTTGCTGATATGACTACTGAACAAAAAGCAAAATTCAGGAGTTTGCTAAGAAAATTATAAAAGGGCATTGTAACATAGATTAAGATGTATTGGGAGAGTATGGCTTGAAGCTAGCCATGTAATGGCTTTTGGGAAATAGGCTGTGGCTTAAATTTTTTAACATTTAAGAGAAGGCTTACAAGTAGACAACTCTTGCCTTCCTTTCCTCTTTCAAGATCAAATTTGAGTCTATTGACACAAAAATGGTGAATGAGGTTGAGTTCTTCGCATTTGGCAGAACCCATAATTTTGATATAATCACATTCATTCATGCCTTGGGTCTTCATACAGGAGAAAAATTAGAAGATGAAGAGTTTGAGGACTTACTAGTGACTTTACCTCAGGGTACTTCTTCTCATGATTTCTAGAAAGAGATCTCCAATGAGAGCAGTTTTCGGGCAACTAAATCAAATGCCTTTACTCTAAAGACCACTAGTGCTAAAGTTTTTCCTTATATGCTGGTGAGGACCATTTACTACAAGCATGAAAGTTTAGGTGCAGTGGGGGAACATAATTTGGTACCCCTATACAATGTGCTTCAAGGATACCCAATAAATGTTAGTATCTTAATTGCGTTTGGAATTCACTAGCAAACTTTTGAAAAGAGTAAGGGTATTTTTGTAAGAGGCTTAATCATCCCGATTGTGAAGAACTTGAAACTATAGCCTAGCAATGATAAGCCAAAAGACTCTTATGTTCACCTTGAACCACTCCCCAAAACCCCTTTCAATCAATGTAGCATTCCAATAGTCTCAAACCCTAATATAGATGTTGAGGATCCCAGTGCTCCAGATTTCGTACCAGTTACCTTGATTTTTTCTATGGGAAATCTGAAACGTTTGGAAAAAGATGTGGTTGAGATAAAGGAAAATCATAAAGGGATAATAGAATTCTTGAAACATATTGCCATAACTATAGGAGAAATAATCCTCTCTTATTTTTCTAGCCCTTCAACCTAGGAGGATGTGGGTACCATTTAACCTCCTAGTCCCCCACAAGAAAGTGCTCCCATTCTGCCTAAGAAGAAGAAGGTAGTAGGACTGCAAAAGAAGAGTTAGAAGATGAGGAGGATGGTCTAAGGAAGAGGAAAGCTCGGATGAGGAGACCAAAGCCGATAATGACTATTTTTTTTTTCTTTGTTTTTGTTTTATCTTTTCTTTTTTCATTCAAACTTGCTAACTATTTGAGAGCTTACCCTCATTGATGTATATTAATGGAGACTTTTATATTAAGTGTTTGTTGTGGTTTGTCCTAGTTTTGTTTTAATGGTCAAGTTCTTTTGTTACTCCTTTTTCGTGATGTTTGAAGGATGTACTTTTTGATGGTTTATGACCCCATGCATTAGTCAAACTTCATATATTAGGAAAAGCCTATTCTCATTGTTTATTGCTACTCATTTTTCTAGTTTTTTTCTTTTCTATGCCTATTATGTACTTGCATTCATGAGACATTAAGGGCAATGTCTCCTTCTAAGTATGGGGAAAGGGTTATCTCTATTTATCAAAAGTTCCCCATTTAAGTATTTTATTTTCAATTTGTGAAAATTATGTATGAGCAGTTTGTCTCCAAGTTGTGAAAATAATGTAAATTTTTTTCTTCAAATTTGACTTAATAGATTGTAAATTTGACAAAGCGATAGCCAATTTTGTGCCTTACTCACCTCTTATGGACTTAGTATACTTGATTAAAATTGTGGGATAAAATCTAAGTGAAGTAAACATTTAAGTGTACATATACTTATATATGTACATAGCTTGAGAAATTTCAAAAAAGAAATTACACAAATAAGAAGAAAAATTGTTCATCTAATTTAACAAGTATTTCTTTTCTTTTTTTTCACTTGGTACATAAAAACCAAATACATATAGAAATAACTCCTACTAACTTATTCCTATTACATGAAATACTAAAAAGTACATACCAAGATAATAAAAAAAAAAACCCACAAAAATTTGTATTACAAAGAAGAAAACAAATACAACATAAAGTAGTATTTAAATTACTCTTAGTTTTGAAGCCTTTAGAAAAATGATCTCCTTATTTCCTTCTTGAAGTTCCTAATCCTTTAAAGTTAATAAAAAAAAAATGGTGATCGAGATGAAATAAAAGGCTAGGAATTGAAGGTTATTGGATGGTTGAATAAAAATCAAGAAAATGGAAGGCTAGGGAGAGAGAGATGTTGTCAGACGAAGAGAGAGAGATGTGAGGAATTGAGTAAGGATTTGAAATTGTGAAAGAAAAGTGAAGTTGAAAAGTGCTTTTTGTGGGTGGGACTTGGCCAATAGTAAAAGGAAAAAGCAAAGAGTGATTTGACTTAGTTATTATCTTTCTTAATTGAGTCACATGGGATAAAGATGTGTTGTTTTGTATAGACCAAAAGATAAATAGAAAAGTCAAAGAAGAAGAAAAGGAAAGGAAAGAAAGAAAAAATAATTTTGGTTTCTTGCTTTTTGATCAATTCACGCAGAGATAATCCTTAAGGTACGTGCTTTTTAGATGTAGCTTAATAGGATAAGTTTAAGATAAAGTTTAGGATGTAATATGATATAACTATGAGGAAAAGAAACAAAAAAAATATGCATACATTATCTAGTTTAAAAAGTAATGTACATTGACAAAGTACATAATCATAAAACATGTAGTAGAATTAAATTAGTGTAAGAAACTAGCATATATATACATGTGAGCTACAAATAGTCATAGGATAATATTTGTGATCTCATTAATTTATTTAATTAATTTGTTATTTTATTTATTTATTAGTATTTAGAAATTATCTCTATCTATTCATTAGCAATTTTATGCAATTATGTGTGTCTATCGATGATTTTATCAAATTAGGGCTTTATTACTATTAAGGTAAATTTGTATGTTTTATAGTCTTAAGGTTTTTGTCAGGTTAGATTTTATCTCTTGCATTTGCATGTAAGCAAGGTTTAGGGTTTTTATATGTGATTAAGGTTCTAATTAGTACATTATGATTTTTCTCATCCATCTTGACTTTAGGTTTAAAATTTAATTAAATTTTTAATTTATTTGGCTTTATTGACTGAAGGAATTATCTAAGGTACTTGGATCCAATTTAAGGTCCATTCTAAAAACTTACAGGGTTTACATCCTTCCCCCCATCAAATAAGTTTTGTCCTCAAAACTTGAAAGACGTACCTGATCTTTCAAACAAATGCAGGCATCAATGCCTCACTTCATCTTCCACTTTTTAGGTTATTGATTCTCATTCATGATTTTTCGACAACACTTTGAGAATCTTTTTATTCCTTAACTTTTGTATCCTACAGTCCATGATCTCTATTGGGTTCTCTTCATATGTCAAATTCTCTTGTTGTCTTATTGGTTTTAGCTCAACAATATCGTCAAGATCAAGAACGTACTTTCTTAAAATAGATACGTGAAACATATTGTAGATTCTCGATAAGTTAGCTAGCAAGGCTAACTAATAAGCCAAATTTTCATCTTGCTCTAAGATTTTAAGAGGACCGATATATCTTGGGCTCAACTTGCCTTAAGCTTTTACACAATGCATACTCTTAATCGGATTCACTTTAAGGTACATATGATCTTCTACCCGAAATTCCAATTCCATTCTCTTTAGATCAACCCAACTCTTTTGTCTATCTTATGCCTCCTTCATTTTTCGCTTAATGAAAGCAATCTTGTTAGTTGCTTCTTGTACCATATCTAGTCCTAATGCTGCTTTCTCTACATCATCATAAAACAATGGGGATTGGCACTTTCATCCGTATAGGGTTTCATATGGTGGCATTTGGATAGTAGAGTGGTAGTTGTTCTTGTAAGCAAACTCAACCAAAGGTAAATGAGCATCCTAACTCCCTTTAAATTCAATGATACATGCCCTTAGCATATCTTCCAGAGTCTCTATAGTTCTCTTGGACTGCTCATCAATTATGTAGATGATATATTGTGCTAAACTATAGCTTTGTTCCCATAACTTTCTATAAGCTTGCCTAAAACTTCGACACAAATTAGGGATCTCTATCTGACACAATCCCTACTTGTACACCATGCTACCTCACTATTTCCTTTATGTAAATTCGAGCTAGCTTTTCTAGAGAAAAGGTCATGTTAATTGGTAGAAAGTGAGCTGACTTAGTGAGTCGATCAACAATCACCTAGTTCGCATCGAAACAAGTAACTATCTTAAGTAAACCACTCATGAAGTCTATGGATATCTGGTCCCATTTCCATTCAAGGATCAGTAGTAACTATAACAGTTTACTTGGTCACTAGTGTTCAGCTTTTACTCTAGCAGGTTTCACACTTCAACACAAAATCAGCAACATCCTATTTTATACCATTCTACCAAAAGCTCTTTCTTAAATCTTGATACATCTTTGTTCCCCTGAGGTAGACAGTATAACTAGAATAATGAGCTTTGATTAAAATTTCTATTTAAAGCTTTAAGTTATTGGGAACACATAACCTATTGTTCATATGAAGTGCTCCATGTTCATCTATTTTCGAAGCCATACAAGGTCTCCTATTTGGAAAGGTTTCTTTCCTCCTTATCCTTAGCTTCTGAAGGCTAATTTCTTGACAGCTTGAGTTAACTACTTAGTGACTCTTCAATAGATTTTTTGTATGGTTTGAGCTCGATCTTTTACTTTTGGATCTCTTGGTTCTATTTAGGGTGTCGGTGTTTAATCAAGAGGTAGCTCTAGAATGAAACTAAAAACAACTTTGAATGTTGTCTTGCTAGTCATGTTATGAATATATCAGTTTTATGCAACCTCAACAATAGGCAAATAGTTATTCCAAACGGCTTGGTTTCTTCCAATAGTAGCTCGGAGAGGAGAACCCAACATCCTATTGATGACCTCTGTCTGACCATCAATTTGTAAATGGCATGATGTATTGAATAGTAACTTAGTCTTTAGCTGGCACTATAGGATCATCCAAAATAGCAAAAGAATTTTTTGTCTCTATCAGATACAATACTCCTTAGAACACCATTCAACTCTATGATCTCCTAAAAAAATAGTAAAGAAATAGTTGAAGTATTGTTAGTTTTATGACAAGGCATGAAGTATGCCTTTTACTAAATGCACATAACAAAAAATTGCCCATACTACCCCACTACCACCCCACCAACCCCAACCCCTCCCCCCTAAGAAGCCATTTAAGTGCCCCCTTATTAAATGCCATTTATGTACCCTATGAACTTATCAACCATGACCAGCATTGTAACCTTCCCATAGGCTATTCTTAGTAAACTAATAACAAAATCCATACTTAGACCAAACTACAGTTTGGTTAGAATAAGTAGAGGCATAACCTCCCCTTGTACAACTTGACTCTTTGCTCTTTTATGATGCCTTAAACCAAGGAGTCATAATAGCCCTCACCATGTAAACCAAATTAAGTTATAAGCTAACCACTTTAGTTGCTACATAAGTATAGTTTACATAAGGTGTTTACCACTTTGAATCATCTAATTCAATACCTATTTATTATCAATTTAGGTGCAACTTTCTAAGATAGCTTCTGAAAGTGATTTTTTGGTATAGAAGCTTGAGAAGAAATTAAGTTTATAAATAGCTTCAGAAAAACGACATAGTAAGGATATATAAAAATCCATAGGTTTATAGAACATGATACAGGTAACAATAGTTGAAAACTAGAGGGTCACTTGAAGAGACCTTATTAGTTTTCTTAAAGGTTGGTAAAGTCAATAAAAAAAATAGGAATGAAGCCAATTAGTCTTGAATCTCACTTCTCAATCTTGTTCTCTAATCTTCTAAAACTTGGAGTGTTGCTTGGTAAATCTACTAAGAACCTGCATAATAGCTATAAGAGAATGAGCAACAACTTGGTTAGTAAGTAGGAGGAAAATAATAGTACACATCAACATAAAGCAACTAGGTTTTCAAGCAAGTTTAGTTAAATGCTATGCATATATAAGCAAGCGTCATCATATGACATTATTCGATCTATCATAAGATTAGAGAAATTGTACTTGTTCTAATTTGAGTTAAGAATTTTGACATCTTACACATAACTCAAAACCAAACCTGGGCTTATGTAATGGAGAACACACTCCACTCGAGCCTTCACCTCGAACCATAGTCTTGAACCATGTTGCAACCTCTTCTCCTATCACTTAGTGCGACTAAGGGTAGAGAGATGACCATTTCATCTATCCTCATTAAAAGGTTTGCGTTTGGCTTGAAAATCCTAGTTGTTCTCCTAATGGGTTACAATGCTTGTCTAATTAGAAGTTAAGCCGAGTTTAAGTTAGATTACTTTTGGGGTTGTTAAGCAATTTCAGATAGTCTAAAGCAAGCAACATCATAATGCATTCAATACGTAAAGTCTAATACTCTAAATAGCACAACCATAATTAAGCACACACATTGCATACACTTAAGCAACTAACTTACAATCACAAATAAGACATATGCTAAGGCTTCCAAGTATCCTTAAACAATAATTCAAAGTGTAGTGAAGCATTGATCCCACTTACTTGGAATTGCTTGCTAACTAAGCTTGTTGAATTGTCCTTGTTGGTGATCCCTTAATATTTATCTTGATTTAGTACTTTATTTTACATATAAATTATGAAATATTGCTAATTTACTCGTATATTTAAGAATTAAGTTGGTAAGTCGATAGTTTATTATCATAAGTATCGGAAGTTTAGAATGGTAATATAAGTTTATTTTACCTTTGTTACTTTCTAAGTTACTCCCTAAGTCAAGATACCATTAAAGTATTTAACTAGAGAAGCTTCTAAGCTATCCTTTGAACTACATAGGCATTGAAGTTCATAGCAGATTTAACCTTTGAGTCAATCTTTGAGGTAGGTAAAAACCTAAGATTTTTCAATGAACACCCTTTGCTATATCTTATGAGTGTTAATATATCTATAGTTATCCTAAATACTCTCTTTAAGTGATCTTTTGAATGAGTTGTTAAGTCTAATAGAATTTAGATTTCTTAATAAAAGACCTTCTAAGGTATCTTCTGAGTTCAGTCAATTTCATAATTTTAAAGAATTTACTATTTGAACTTTCCTTTGAGACCAGTAACTTCAAAGTTCTTTAAGAATATAACTTTTGACTTGGTCTATGAGATTCCCCTACTTCACCACTCACTCATAATTTTGCTTCTAAACTAGCTTCTGAGTATATTCCTTATTGTCATACTCACCCAAAAATCTTTTGAGTTATCCTTTATGTTATGTCAACTTACTACAATTAATTGATTTGTTCATTTTTCTCGTAAGTTTTAGTTTGAGAAACCAATGCAACACTTCATTTAACACTTTACAGTTGAATTACTACCTAAACATCTCATTTAATATATCATCCTTCACTAGTCCTCAACTTCATGTGTTACCAACATACTCATATAAGTGGCAATACCATGAAACATGTAATTACTATCCATAAAATTAATCCAACACCATCAGTAAATGATAATTTACTCCAATAATTAGCTCACCACATATTCTAAGTGAGGTCCATAGGAAGAATATATTAATTTTTTTACTAAAATTACCATTTTATTCACAATTTGGGGCTCAAAATTAGTTAAAAATATAGAAAATAGTTTTATTGAAAAAATTTTATTATCTTTTTAATTAAGTATAGGAAAGTTTATAGAAAAATTTGGAGGTCAAAACTACATTATTTAGACAATTTAATTCAATATAAAAAATAGCTCAGTTTTATCAATTTTTTAAGGAAGTATAATATAACTACTAAAGTTTACAAAATCATATTTTTCCTAAATTCTACACATTAAGATATGTAGGAATAAATGTTTCTATAATTTTCTAGGAAAATTTTATATTTTTAATAATTTAAGGAAATTTGGCATGAAATTTGGACCTTACTGGAAATGAGAGCACTGGCCATTACTTGCTCCTCCATGTTTGTTAGCCAACCCTAGCACTGGTTGCTGCTTCTAGTAGTGGCAGTGGTAGGTCCCCGATAGCAACTAAGCCTATGCATTTTCCATAACCTAATATTGTACTCTGATTTTGTATTTTTTCTAGATTTTTCTTCTTCAACCTTCTAAATCCAACCACATTTTTTCCAAAAACTTTATTTGCATGTAGAAGCCTTTAGAAAATTTTTCTAGATTTTATAGAGTAAGTTAGATGATCAAATGACTTCCTTTCTCTTTCTTCTTGTAAATTTTCCTTTATATACCCTATCCTCTATGTGTCAATTTGCTTATCCTATAAACTAATAGTTGTCCTAAACTTTCACACCTAAAAGAAACTTCTCCAACTGTCCCAACATTTTTTTATTAATTTTTAGTATTTTCCATATCTAATTTTTAGCTTAGTTTATATTAAATCGAGTACTTTACATAATTATGGTACATCATTATGCTTAGTAATTGCATGTGGGTATATACATGTATTCTTTATATTATTTTTATGTCATATGATGTTTTATTATATATATAATTTATCTCTAAATATTCATGAGCTATTGAAGTTTATTTTACACGATTACATTAAATATGAAGTAGTTTACTAAAATTATACTATTGTAACTGTATTGTTATTATTTTATTATGTTCTCGAGATTCGAGTCCATAGGTTCTCATTGACTAAAGTCTCAAGCTCACTCGTAAATTTCTAGCTTAGTTGCATAAGTCTCACTGATGCTCTAAATTACTTATGCCATTCCTAATTGCAAAAGTACAAAGCATATACCTTCTATAAGTTACACACCTCTCAATAACCTTATTTACATCCCTAATCATCTTGGGCTAGTAAAACCTTGACTTCAATAGTTCATAAGTTCTCCTTTACTTAAAATGGCCTACTAGACCTCCATTGTGGGCTTTCCAAATGAGTAATTCTCATATAGAATAGGTTGGTATATATAGTTGTCTAGCTCGAAACAAGTAATCATCTTTAATATAATAATTGTCCATAGATCAGGCCAAAACGTTCATCTTATTAATAGTGCTCTTTGATACTTGCAAATCCCATCAACTTAGTTTAAAGGACGAAAAGTAGTACATGTCATCTAGATAAGACATTTGTAACCACATTCATCTTTCCCTTCTTATATTTGATCACAAACGAAAATCCTTTGAGAAATTCAACCTATTTTATCTATCACTTCAACAGCTTTGGTTAGCTTCTCAAGTATCTTAAGATCTAATGATTGGAGTACATAACATACTCTTTTGGCAATAAGTAATGTTTCTAAGTCTGTAAGGCTCAAATGAGCGCGTACAATTCTTTATCGTAAACTGAGTAGTTCATAGTAAATCTTTTAGTTTTTCACCTAAATATGTGATTGGTTGACAATGTTGCATGAGCATTGCATCAATTCCTATGCTAGAAACATCATACTCTAGTTAAAATACTTTACTAAAATCTAGTAATGATAGCACTAAGGCTGAAGCTAGTTTCTTCTATAGCTCAGCAAAGCTTTCTTCCTCCTTTCTTTCCTAACGAAATTAAATATTCTCCCTTGTAAGATCAATAAGGAATGTAGCAACAGAACTAAAGTTTTGAATAAACCTACTGTAAAAGAAAGCTAAGCCATGAAAACTTTACATGCCAACATAAGAGGTTAAGATAGGCCATTCTACAATAGCTTGAATTTTCTCCTTATCTACTCTTATGCCTGCATCACTAACTACATATCTTAGAAATACGACCTCTTTTAAGAAAAAACAATACCTTTTCAAATTTCCAAACAATTTCTCATATCAAAGTACCTCAAACATAGCTTAAAGATGACAAACATGGCATGTTAGATCAAGGATGTATGTTAATTTCTTTATTAGATTCCACAACACATGGTTCATAAGTCTCATAAATGTGCTCAAAGCATTGGATAATCCAAATGGCATTACCAGCCTCTTATACAATCTATATCTTATCTTGAAGGCCATCTTCCATTCATCACCTTCTCATATGCGGATCTACTAATATATGGATCTTAAGTCAATCTTTGAAAATACTCTAACACCATACCGTCCATCTAGCATATCATCCTGATGGGAATCAAGCTATGGGGCCCCTGACCTATAGCTAAGCTCGAAGATTAGAGGGGCTGGCACGGCGAATCCTTATGTTTCAACTAACCCCTACCAAAGCCAAGTACATCCTTGCTGGGTCAACTCTAATGCCGTACCATATAACTACCCATTATTGTGTGATATATCGAGTTAACAATTACCCTTTATTGCCGAGTTGACCAATTATTCGACCTCTTCCTTGCTGAGAAGCAAAAAGATAAAGATAGGACTGACTAGGCTATCCCTGCTTGGTCAAGCCCATCTATCCGTACTTTTTGCCCACATCAACTAACAACCTTACTGATGCAGCATCGCTACGTGTATTGTATCATGTGTAGAATTTCTAGCACTAGTGATTGTTTTCCTTTTATAATCATTTTTACCCTTTGTATCATGTAACATTGCTTCTTTAGGAAATGTCTTTCTTGTCTTTTCCCTTTTAGGTAAGTTGCCCTAGTTTGCGAGTAGAAATACCCCTATACTTGTAGTTGTAAGAGATTAGATAATCTTCAATACACTTTTAAGTACGTTCTTGCTTCCGTATACTATTGTTTACTCTCAGCATTACTCTTATCCTTTCCCTTAAGCAAGGTTAGGTAGCGAGTAACCTCATTGGACCAATTCATGCATCACATCAAATTGTACCATGAGTCCTCGGAAGTTCTATTAGTACATCATACCTTTAGAGCCGTTCATAAGTTTTGCTTACTGTTTTTGTCCTTTTTTTTTACCCTTTTGTACCTTTCCCCATTGACTCTTTTCGAGCTTTTTGCAAGCTCGGACTCATTCAGCAACTAGCTTTGTGTGTTTTTGGTTATGGTTCGCATCATCTTGGTATCAGAGTGGAGGTTTTGTGTGAGCTGTAGTTAGGTTTCTTTTTTTAATTCTGTTATACTCTGTTTTATGTGTACATAACAAAGTAAGTTACTGTGTTCACTTAACTGCTGTGTTGTTAGCTATTCACTCTCTAAAGTGTTTGTTTGAGTTTCAATTTATGAGGAAAAATGATATATTCAAGTATGAAGGTTAATACTGGTGATCATAGTGGAGTTGTTCACCATGGACGACAATCTCAAGGAACCCCTAGAATTATTGACGAGAGACTTGATGAGGTAGTTAATCTCTTAGTCATTCTGACCCGAGTTGTTCATGCCTTGTCTTGTTGACCCACTAAGGCCGCGCAAAACACTCTACAAGCTACTCAACTTATTAGAGGTTAGAACCCAACTCGACCATTTTGAGGTGGAGGAGTTGGCTGACGAGTAAGGCGAAAGATAGACTTAAGAGAGCTAGATGAGGAGGAAGAAGAGTATTTTGAAGAGGAGCGTGTATGAGTCCCTAGAGCATTCAACCATATGAAGCTTCAGATTCTAAGTTTCAATGGATTGAGAATGTTGACGAGTATCTAGATTGGGAAGAGAAGGTGAAGCATGTGTTTGATTATTACCATTATGAGGATTATGAGAAAATGATGACTGCTACTGTTCAATTTTCTAGATATGTCACCATGTGGTAGAAGAATTTTCAGGCCATTAGAAGAAGAGAGGGGTACTAAGAGATTAATACTTAGCTCGAGATGAAGAGGGTACTCAGAAACAGATTCGTGCCAGAAACATACCTCTAAGATACTTTCACACGGTTTCAAGAGCTGAGATAAGTAAGTGGAACTGTTGATGAATATCTTCAAGAATTCCAAATGCTTATGATAAGATGCAAAGTGGAGACCACCTACTTAAACAATTTCAAGGTTTGCCACTAGGTTGAGAGGAGACATCCGAGACATTGTCAAACTCCAACGATTTGACACAATAGATGAAGCTATTATGATTACCCAATGGGTAGAGAGGCAAAGAAGAAGTTGAGTAGCGACTAGAGTGCCGATTAGCTAACCAGGACAGGTAAGTAACTAGACACTGCTAAGTAGCAAGCCAAGAAGTAGGATAGATGTCAAAGCCAAGCAAAAAAGCCGACCAGAAGATGTAGTGCCAACCTATACGTATGAGAAAGGGCAAGGGTTTGGCAAGAAGACTAGCTAGATCAAATGCTTCAAGTGCTAGGGGTTCAGATATATGGCTGCTCAATGCCCGAACCGAAGAACAATGGTCATTAAGGGAGACACCTCGAGACATAGAGAGTATGGATGAGGAACTCGAGGAGGAGGAGGTTCCTACCGAGAATGAGAATGCTGAGAAAGAGTTGATCGAGGAAGACGTGTATGCTATGGACTTGGACCAACTAATCATGGTTGTCTGACACACTATGAACGTAGAACCCTCACGAGAGTAGGAGTAGAGAGAGAACTTATTTCATGTCACCTACAAGGTGAATGAACAGACGTGTACCCTCATCATGGACATTAGGAGCTGTACTAATGTGGCATCAACTGACCTCATCTTAAAATTGAGGTTATCGACTATTGAGCATCCGAAGCCATACAAGTTGCAATGGTTAAGTGACAAGGGAGCATTATATGTCACTCAGCAAGTAATATTACCGATCACTATCAACAATTACTCTAACTAAATTCTCTATGACATACTACCCATGTGCGCTTCTCATGTGTTGCTAGGAAGGCCGTGGTTGTTTGATAGGAGAGTCATCCACGACAGTTATAGGAATACCTACATGTTTAAGAAGGATGATCGGAAGATCATGCTATATCCAATGCCATTGAGAGAGGTTCACAAGTTATAGACGAAACTTGCTCGCGAATCAAAAAAGGTCTTAGTGATGAGTAGAGCTGAACTTTAAGAGGCCATTAATGCTAATGAGTAGACCCTCCTGTTGGTCAGGTGACTACTAGAAATGAAGGAGTAAAATGATTTACCCCAATAGGTGAAGGAACTATTAGATGATTATGCTGACCTGTTCCCAGAATAGTTGCCAGTAGAGTTACCCCCGACCCAAGGCATACTGCATTGGCTTAGTACTCGGTACTATACTACCAAATAAGCCAGCTTATTGCATGAATCCTGAGCAGGCTTTTAAGCTTCAATGTCAAGTTAATGAGTTGCTGGAAAGAGGATACATGAGAGAGAGTCTCAGCCTTTGTATTGTACCTATACTTCTAGTACCAAAGAAGGATGGAACCTGGCAAATGTATGTTAACAGCCGAGCCTTAAATAAAATCACGATCAAATATAGGTATCCGATCCCGAGGTTAGAAGACATGTTAGATGAACTAAGTGGAGCCAAAATTTTTAGCAGGATTAATCTCAAATCTAGTTACCATCAAATCCGCATAAGGCCAGGAGACAAGTGGAAGACTACATTCAAAACTCGACATAGACTATACGAGTGGATGGTCATGCCCTTCGGCTTATCGAATGTTCCAAATACCTTCATGAGACTTATGAACCATGTACTAAGGCATCTCATCAGAAAGTGTATCATTATGTACTTCAATGACATCTTGATCTACAGTGTCGATATATGGAGTCACTGTAAACATATGAGAAGAGTCCTAGATATCCTTCGTACCAAGAGACTATTTAGCAAATTGAAGAAATGTTGCTTCTACTAAGAGGAAGTGGTATTCTTGAGCTATGTGGTCAGTGGAGGAGGCTTGTGAGTTAATGATAAGAAGATCCAAGCAATTGTTGAATGGCCGACCCCTACTATTTATACTGACATGAGAAGTTTCCATGGACTAGCTTCATTTTATCGAAGGTTGATCAAGAACTTTAGCACCCTCGCTGCACTACTAACTGAATTAACAAAGAAAAACACTATCTTCCGATGGGGAGAAAGGGAGGAGAGGAGTTTTGCTGACATTAAGAAGAGATTAACCTCTACCCCAGTGTTAATACTACCTGACTTTAACAAAATTTTTTAGCTAGAGTGTGATGCATCAGGCATTGGATTAGGCACTGTCCTAATGTAAGACCGCCAATCAATTGCCTTCCACAGTGAGAAGGTCTGAGGACCCTAGCTAAATTACTCTATATATGACAAAGAGCTCTTGGCACTAATCTGTACACTATAAGTATAGCAGCACTATCTACTTCCAAGAGAATTTGTCATATATACTGACCATGAGTCACTACAATACCTCCAAAGTCAAACCAAGCTGCCCAAGCGATAGGCGAAATGGGTTGAATTCCTTAAAGGATTCAATTTTGTGATGAAATACAAGCAAGGAAAGAGCAATGTAGTTGCAGATGCTCTATCGAGGAGGCATGCACTCTTATTAGAACTGTAGACCAGACTGTTTGGTTTTGCAAGTATCAAAGAATAATACTTTGAAGATCCACACTTTAGACCAATAATTTCGAGATGCATTGATGGGAGAACAGTGGATGAGTATTATGTATAGGATGGCTATCTGTTCTGAGGAGGAAAACTGTGAGTGTCGACTTGTTCCCTATGGGAATTATTAAGTAAGGAAGCCCACAGCGAATGAATCTTCGGACATTTTAGAGAGGGAAGGACCTGTGAACTAGTGAATAGCTGATTCTTTTTGCTGAGAATGCAAAGAGATGTGCACTGAGTGGTCGAAAGTTGTGTTATGTGCAAAAAGGTTAAGTACTAAGCTAAACAAGGGAAGGTGATGCCCCTACCTATTCCGACGAGGCCGTAGATTGAAATAAGCATGGACTTTGTTCTTGGACTGTTGAGAACTACCTAGGGAAAAGATTCTGTAATGGTCATTGTGGATCGGTTCAATAAGATGGCACACTTCATGCCCTGCACCAAAACTAATGACGCTTCAGCTATTGCTTCTCTTTTCTTACAGGAGATTGTGCGGATACACAACTTGCTAAGGAGTGTAGACTCCAATAGAGACCCAAAGTCCTTAAGTCATTTCTAAAGAACCCTATGGCGTTAGTTAGGAACTAATTTACTCTTCAGTACCTCCTATCACCCCCAAACTGATGGCTAAACAAAGGTGGTTAATCATATTTTAGGTTCACTACTCTAAGCTGCAATCGTCAAGAACTTAGTTGATTGGGACATCTGCCTACTAGTGGTCAAGTTTGCTTACAACTGAATCGTACATGACACTACTAAGCAAACCCCCTTCGAAGTGGTCTATGGATTCAATCTCGAGTTGCCCCTCAACTATGCCCCTGTACCCGCACCTGCGCAAGAGGACCCCGATGCCTCATCCAGGGCACAATCCCTTCAGCACATCTATGATAAGGTCACTTGACATATCAACTAGGCTGCTAGAAGAGTGCATGAAAAGAGTAAGGGTCGGTCGGCAAAATAATTTCAACTGAGAGACTTGGTATGGCTACACCTCCACAAGGAACGGTTCTCCAACAAAAGGAGAAACAAATTATCTATGAGAGTGGAAGGACCTTTCAAAATCCTCCAGAAAATCAACGACATCACCTATAGGTTAGAACTGCCTAAGGACTATGGGGTTTCTATTACCTTTAACATCGCCGACCTCAGTCCATATCACCCTAACGGGGAATTGAGCGAACGCCATCTAGATTTGATCCCAAATCCAAAACAACTGGGAGGGAATGATAGGAATCAAGCTATAGAGCCCCTAACTCACAGCCGAACTCGAAGACTAGAGGGGTTGGCACGATGGATTCTTATGTTCCAAGTAACCCCTATTGAGGCCGAGTACATCCTTGCCGAGTCATCTCTAATACCATGCTGTATGACCACCCATTATTGTATGGTATGTCGAGTTAACGATTACTCTCTGTTATTTAGTCGGATAATTACTCAGCCTCTTCCTTGCCAAGAAGTCGAAAGATAAAGATAGGACTGACTAAGCCATCCTTACTTGGTCAAGCCCATCCGTCTGTACTTTTTGTCCACATCTGCTAACAACCTCGCTAATGCAACATCGCTACGTGTATTGTATCATGTGTAAAATGTATAGCACCAGTGATTATTTTCCTTATATATTCATTTTTACCCTTTGTATCATATAACATTGCTTCTTTAGAAAATATCCTTTTTGTTGTTTCCCCTTTGGGTAAGTTGCCTTAGTTTGCAAGTATAAATACCCTTGTACTTATAGTTAGAAAAGATTAGATAATTTTCAATACACTTTTAAGTACCTTCTTCCCTATGTAAACACTGTTGTTTACTCTCGGCATTACTCTTATCCTTTCACTTAAGCAAGGTTAGGTGACGAGTAACCTTATTGGACCAATTCGTGCATCACATTGAATTGTACCGTAAGTCCTTAAAAGTTCCATTAGTGCGTAATATCCTCTAGAGCTATTCGTAGGTTTTGCTTACTGTTTTAGTCTTTTTCTTTTACCCTTTCGTACCTTTCCCCATTGACTCTTTTCAAGCTTTCTGCAAGCTCAAACCCATTTAGCGACAGGCCTCATCTATTTTTGGTCATGGTTTGCATCATCATCTAGTCTTGGAATCAGATATCCATACTTGATACTGATTTTAATGATAGCTTGGCTATGCACACACATTGATTCATGTATAGTAGGGAAGTATACCTAGTCAAGTTATAGTATAGTTAAAATGGATATGAGTCCAAGTGTTGATCCTATGAGGAACCATGTATATGAGAACCCTTAATTATTAGCAATTTACCATAAATCACCAATAATCTAACTTAACAACTTTAGATAATTTTGATTAAAAGGTAAAAATAAACATGGAATAATAAATAAAATAAAAACAACAAAATAAAGAAGAGCAAAAAAAAAAAAAAAACGAGACTAAATAAAATAAATAAGAAAAATTTATTAAATTAAAGAGTACATAACCTTAGTAAATTATTGTTATTTACTACCTAATTCTATGTGACCTTCAATTTCAATTACAGGGGTCTATTCACTAAAGGACTTATATACTCAACAGGATACTTAAACATCAAACTAGCAATCTGAGTAAATACTAATTCAATGAAAACATGAGCGGTGTAATTAGATTATCAAAAGTAATACCATAGACTAAATGAAAGAAAAATGTTACAATAGCAACTAGGGTTCAATAATAATTCACAAAGAATAATAAAAGCAACAATAATGAAAATAAAAGAAGAAAAGATGAGAAAACCCTGATATAATTCTATCCTATGACTCTTCCTAAGGGGGCTTTCTCTATAAACCTAAACTTAGGCACCTATATATAAGAACTGGACCTAGATTTACAAAGAAAATCTAACAAAAATAAAAGATTCATACATTATTGCATGTCCATGGGCATGAACACAAGTGTAGAGTTTAGGCATAGACTTATAGTTAGTTTAAAATCTTCAAAATTCAATGGAAATTAATGACAAGGGATATGCAACCATGGACTACAACTGTGGTCTTCATCTATATTCTTCATTGGACTTTGTTTCTCACTTTAAGTCCTATTGTTCTAAATTCTGGATCAATGCTTATGTTTTAATATGCTAAAAAACTCGATATAAATCCTCAAAAGTTCACCAACTGCCTCCAAAGTCCCTAAAAATGCAAATTAAATGAATTAAGCTCAAAATCACTATAAAATTAACTAAATTGATCTATAAAATTACGCAAAATAACTATAGAATATATGTTAAATTCACGTTATAAAATTCCTCCATACTTAAGCTTTTACTTATCTTGAAGCAAAACAAAAATATCTTAAGAATAAGGCAGTTAAACATCATTCTTCAAAAAAAGTACACCCTTATATTCAAGTGGCTTAATCACCCTTTTTCCTTAACTTGATAATGTTCTAGAACACTCAAATAATAAATCTTAAGAACTACTAAATTTTAATAATCAATCTCAATAATTTAGAGTTAGTCTTATCACTTAAATAAAAACTAAACTAGAGATTAAAATGAACATCAAGAAGTTAAGAAAAAGTTATAGAAATTTCATTACTCTAACTCAAGAGGAGGGAAATCTTCCCTTAACTAATTTTTATCTTGAAAACCTATATTGGATGCATGTTATATCAATTTATCCTTTGATTATCTCTCTCCTTCTTTCAATTTTCATTTGGAGGATTTCTAATTTCTTTATTAAAGTTGATTAGCATTGAGAAAAACCTTGCTCTTCAAATAGACCAAAGCTAATCCATACTAATTTAGCCTTTTAATCCATTCAATAATTGTCATTGGGAAAGCACCTTGTTTTTCTAAGGGATCAAGGCTAATCCTTAATAATTTAATTAAATTTCCTTTTAGCAATTGGCGATGGAAAAGAATGTGCTTGTCTAAGGGACTAAAATCAATCCTTACCATTTCTTAACATTTTTTTTTTCTTAATTCAATTAATAACTTCAATCACTTTGACTTGTCAAAAGATTTTCAAAGGACAAATCTCCTTTGTTCATCCAATCTTTACAAAAAAAAAAAAAAAAAAAAAAGAATTAAACAAAGGGGTAAATAACTATCTTCTAAAATTAAGCTTAAAAATCAAAATAGTTAGTCCTTAACTCGTGTATATCTATCCTAATCCCATGTTTAAGTCTAAACTTAAGCACTAGGAAAGTCTGAATTATAGGGATTTAAATACTCAAATTCCGCAAGTGTCCTAAAGTCGTAAAGGATTGTTGGTTAATTCAAAAAAATTTTGCTTGCTTTGCTTAATATATAAAGAGTGTAAATTTCTACGATTTCTTATTCAAGAAAAATTCAAAAGCTTAAGTGTATATCTAAATTATTAACATACATAACCTATCACCTCTCCTCACACTTAAGTTGTACATTGTTCTCAATATATATTATAACAATGCAATTCAAAATAATAGTGGGAGAAAAATAAAAAGGATAAGAATTGGGACTTTTCCAATTTTTGCATTGATTTTTGAAAAATTCTATAGTCTAAGATTTGACTTCCATCGATCCGTTTAAGCTCAAGGCTTTCTTTGCATCTAACAAAATGAAAAGAAGAAGTTAACAAAACAAAATAAACTAAATAAAACGACTACTAATCCAACTATCAAAATGTTAGCATCCTGTACAACTTACGAATCATAAAAAGTTAAGTGGTTATCTAAGGAAAGAGAACAATAGTAAATAAGTTAGTTAAGTGTGATCATCTAAACAAGGAAAATCAAATTAAGTCCTTGAAAAGAAAATAAACATCCGAAAGAAAATAAATCATCATCCATGTCCTCATCTTCTTCCTCTTCCTCAAAATCCTTGCCCTCTTCGTTGATCTCCTCTTTTGCGATCTCCTCTTCCAAGTTAGAAGCTAGTATAAGTAGTGTTGGTGGTGACCGGATACCATGGTCGGCAAAGAGCACATCTATGCTAACCTTAGTATGATTTACCTTATAGGTCAAGGTCCATTATTTCTTTAGTATTTTTCTCATCATCCTCCTAATCTTATTAAACATATGAAGAGGATGATCCATGTCACAGCTGAGATGATGAAGATGTAGCATCTCTTGCTAGCTTAGGGAATGGACCTTCAAGTACTGGAGGGAGTCTTATGGCCTTAATAGACTCATAGCTTAGTGGGGCAAGAGGCTCTGATACCTGCTTATGTGGAAGGTCATGAAAACAAGGAGTATGTCTTACTAACATGGTGATGAAGGGAACTATAAAAATAAAACCTAAATGGCCTATAAGCCTGGTTCTTAAGAAAGAAGGCCATTCTAACACCCGAATTTATGGGGCATCATTTAATGGTATCGTGAAAGTATAAGATATCTCTTTTATTCACTACTCTTTAACTATTCTTCCTTCTTGTAAAACCCCAGGCCAATGCATAATGAATTGATCTGAGAGTAGGATCTCTCAACTTAGAAGCTTTAGACTTCCCCAAGTCATAAGCTCCTCCTTCATTAGTTAAATCTACCTACATAAAAGACTCAAAAACTCCTTAAGGCAATTTATAGGGTAACTCCATATACTCATAAGTTCTAACATAGTTTGGAGAGTATATACCCATACAAACAAGTAGCTCATCAAACAACATGGTCACTTCATGATCATTACACTTGAAGTACAAATTATTCTCCTTATCATTCTCAATGGTATCAAATGCTAACCTCAAGGTGCTAAGCACTTCTAGTGTTAATTCTTTATAAACTAGCTCATTAATCATCATCGGTAATCGACTTGAATAAATGGTTCCCATCTTAAGTACCAGGTTTAACAAAACTCCTTCCACAATCAAGTATATCTCTGCCTTCACCATGATTCTCAAAATGTTAACATAAGATGTGTAAGAACAGCACTTGAAGAGTTTTTGTGAGCAGTATGTTTCTGAAAACAAAAATAAATGGAGATCTCAACTTTGATAAAAATAACCTCATGCTACATGAATAATTACTAATTCAATAATCTAACACAATCCAAAAGTCATTGCTAATCTATTTCTAATTTATTTAATCAAGAAACATACAAAATCTTGAATTAGTAATAGATCATAAGATGAAATGTTAGCTTTTTCAAAGATCATGGATTGATGAAATTATAGCTTTAATTCACAATTACATCCTATCTCTATTCATAATTTCTGTTGATATAAATATTAACATTTAATATGCAATTTTTTAAAACTCGTTGTCTATAATTTCAAACAATCCATTTCATATGCAATTGTGTTAACAACAAATTCAATATCACTAACAAGAATTTTATAGCAAATTGAAATATATTTTAATCAATAATTTCAATCAATATTGCAAAATTCATGAGTTTTATGGATTGTTCTAATTGCACACAAGTTCAACCCATAACAAGTTTTTCATGTTTATAATACGAGTTTCATAAGTCACATTCCAATACAACAATCAATAAGCCAATAACATGGATTCCATCACATTCACTCCTTTTCCTACAACATAGAACATAACCTTCCATGTTATTCATGATCTCAATCTCTAGCAAATGCGTGTCTTTTAAGTGATTTCTAGTAAATAATAAATAAAGAATATGCTTTATTACATTATCCTTCTTAAATTACTCCTAAAAACTCAAGTTTCTACACGTGCAAGCCACATTGTTCGTAATGAAACCTTAAATAAAAATCATCTAAAGAAATAACTAGATAAGGATGATATACATGCTTTTGACTTATTATGTAACAAGTTGGAACTTGAAGTTTTATAAAGATTTAATCCGTGCGTAGTGAGAGGAATGAGAGAAAAGCATAGTTTTAGAGAGAGTGTGAGAGTTTAGAATGAGATGGAAAAAAATTACCCATGATGTTTAAATTCGAATTGGATCATAAGCAAGGATTCCGACCATAGAGTGTAGCCATAGTCCTTGTCTTTTCTTTGATATCACAACCCTAACATGACTATGATCAAGGATCATAGGAGTGGTCCAGACCATGAACTTCTCATCTAATAATTTTTCAACTTCCTCTCAAAGTTAATTTCGAGAGGATTACAATTCAAGTTCGTAGTCATAGACTTTAGTCATGCTCTTCTTGGTTTTTTGAATTTAAATTTGTTTCTATTTCCTTTGACTTGATTCCTAAAATTGGTTTGAAATTTTTAGAATTAAAGTGAATTGTACCTTACAAAATAAATTAAATAACAATCAAACTGGATGATAACTTTAATATTAACATTGCATGAACAACATTCAATAACTATTTTTGATTAAAAGGAAAAAAAGGGTCTAAATTAGGGAAAAACACTCACTAATGTCTCTTAGAACTTAATACTTGAACCAACTCATGAAAAAATAATGAAATAAACGAAACAAAATAGCAAACTAACTAAAATTAAAAGAAATCAAACTTAAGCTACTTCTAAAGGAGCACTGTTGTTAATGTCACTAGCTCAACGATTGAATCCTTTTCTTAATTTGATTCCTTAGTTAATAACTGTAGCACTTCATAAATCAAGAGTACATTAATAAATAAAAATACCTAAAGGAACTATAAGGAGGATTTGTCAGAATCATTCCAAAATAATTAGAAAATTAGAGTTTTTACTAGCAACTTAATTAGGTCACTCTTTTGGCTCTATGATAACGTGCCAAAAACTTGGTTCATGTTCAGCAAGCAAGTGTACCTAATTAAGTTATTGTATAGTTAAAATGGATATGAATTTGAATATCGATTCAACAAGGAACCATGCATGTGAGAACCCTTGGTTATTAGCAATTTACCCTTAATCACCAATTATCTAACTTAAAAACATAGAATATTTTTATCAAAAGGTAAAGATAAACACGGAACAAAAAATAAAATAAAAATAATAAAATGAACAAGACTAAATAAAATAAATAGGCATAATTCGTTAAATTAAAAAACACATAATCCTTAGTAAATCATTATTATTTATTATCTAGTTCTATAAAACTTTCAATCTCAATTATTATTTAAACTGTAGAGATGCCTAATCTAAACCGAACTTACATCTCCAACTAATTCCTAACCTTAGGATCCTTTATACTTGAATTGCTTTTGCATAGAGCATTGTAGTTCAAAATTAATATCTTAGATCCCACTATTAGGTTGGCCACTACTAGGTTGCCTTAATCTAGAAGTATTGAACTACTAAATGGTTTAGTTAGCTCTAATTCCCTCTAATTATAAGGGACTATTCACTTAAGGACTCAAGTAAATACTAACTCAATGATAATATGAATGAAAGAAAATGTTACAATAGAAACTAAGGTTTAATAACAATTCACTAAGAATAATCAAAACAGCGATACTGAAAATAAAAAAGAAAAGATGAGAAACTCCCAATATGATTCTATCTTATGACTCTTCTCAAGGGAGCTCTCTCGATAAACCTAAATCGAGGTGTCTATTTATAAGAATTAGACTTAGATTTATAAAGAAAAACCTAAGAAAAATAGAAGATTCGTACATTATTGCATGTCTATAAGCATGAACACGAGCATGGTGTTTGGGCATAGATTTATAATTGGTTTGAAATCATCAAAATTTGAAGGAAATTGATGATAAAGGGTATACGGCTATGGATCTCAACCATGATCTTCAACTATACTCTTCACTTGACTTCGTTTCTCAATTTAAATCCCTCTACTCTGATTTGTCGATCAATGCTTTTGTTCTAATATGCTAAAAAACTCAATAAATGTCTTCAAAAGTTCATCTAATGCCTCTAAAGTTTTTCAAAATGAAAATTAAATGAATTAATGACAGGAATGAAGTCCTTAAACCAATCACGTACAGTTGAGATAGAGGACTACAAGGACTTACACGAAGAATACTATCTTGAAACCCCATTCAAGATGAGGATTCTTATTCTAATCTCCATCTTTAACACAATTGGCAACCCAAGCACCGAGCTTTCATAAGTTATAGCACAATGTTTAAGTCGCTAAGCAATCAAGCCAACCTATCTAGCATGCATGTCGACCAGCTGAGTAGCCATGTCTATTGCAGAGCTCATAACATGATTCAAATAGCTCTTAAGCTTACCAGCATTAGACTTCTATCCAAGCTGAGCTACCAAGACATTTGACCACAAAAGATCAAAGTGTTCCTCATAACCTAAGCTTTAACCTAAACCTAACTACATTAACTTTGACCGATGACCCCTTTTTGACTTCATTTAAGTAAGATACTACAACTACTAAGTGGCCTCAGCATTCGTTACAACTTAGCCAACCATACTACAAGCCTCTAACTACCCCTTAACACGTGTCTTTTGGCATGACATTCCAAGGATTCCTTACTCTTTCCATATATGCCTTATAACTCTAATGGGGCTAGTATATAAACCCCATTTACTTATACGTAGACACATCATTGCATTATTAAATATTACTAATTTCCTTCTTGAGTAACCTTAGTGTTCTCACTCTCTCTTAACTCTTATCTATTCTTTTTAGCAAGGAGTAGTGCCAAGTGATCTTGAAGTTCAAATTGGTGAGTTATATCCAACGAATTGTAGGTCGAGTAAGATTGATTGGTGTGTCATATCCAATTAGTAGATGCTCAAAATTGCTAATCTTCTTTTATTTCCTTTTAACTCTCATCCATTGTGGTGCTTCTCCATATATTTGACCTTAAAGATGCATTAGCTTCAATGGTATTAGAGCACGGATCCAAGAGGGACTATGTGAAGTTATAGTGAAGTTTTGTTCGTATTTGCTATTGATAGCTACTATGTTCCTTCTATAGTTACCATAGTGTGTTTATATGAAGTAAGTTCTAAAGTTATGAGCTGTGAAATGGAGGATTGTGTGTTGGTAAGTATAGTTCCTATTGTTACTCTATTATACTCTGTTTTTCACTACAAAAACAAAGTAAGTTCATTTCTATTATATATGAGTGAGTGTTGTGTGATTGAGTTTGCCAGAGTGTATTAGTAAGGTTTTAGGTAGTGAATAGAAGTGTTTGTCATATATTGTGTTATTAATCTGTTAGAGAAGTATTACACTATATCAGATTCAAGTGTTCAAGATGTTATTGGTGACTAGAGTTGCGATGCTTATGCTAGTCGAGGTTAAATTGGTAGTAACATTCCTAAGTCAGTCATTGATAAGCTTGATAGACTTACCCATCTTGTTAAAAGTTTGGTTATTGCGACGCAAGTCAACAAACAGCAACCACAAGGTGTACCCCATCATAACCCACCTAAGAATGTTTCTTAGAGATGATATGGCTAAGGTAGCCAAGTTAATTGCTTAGTTCGACCCCATTGAGTTAGAGGAGTTGCAAACCGAGCTACTAAACGAAAGCCGGAGTTGGAGGAGATAGAGGAGGATGTTGATGAGGAAGATGTGAGGATTGGTAGAGAAGAAGAAGAGGTTGAATATTATTGAGCATACAAGCAAGGACGCTAAGCTCCTTGAGGACTAAACAATGTCAAGGTCTAAATCCTACTCTTTAGAGGAAGTAGAGATGCAGGTGAATATCTAGAGTGTGAAGAAAAAATAGAGAAAGTGTTTGACTACTATGGATACACTAATGTTGTTAAAGTGCAACTTGTTGCACTTTAATTTTCTAGATATGCTTTCATCTGGTGGAAGAATCTAAATGTGGCTAGAGAAAGAGAAGGAAGATGAGGTGTACGAACTTAGGAAGAGATGAAGAGATTATTGAGATGAAGATTTGTGCCTAACACCTACTTATAGGACACGTTTGTAAAGTTGAAAGAACTTCACCATGGAAGTCAATTTATTAATGACTATGTGAGAGAATTTCAGATGTTAATGATTTGAGCAGACCTAGATGAACCCGAGGCTCACACAGTGTTGAGGTTCATTTTTAGACTTAAATATGAGATTCGTAATATTACAGAAGTATAGAGGTTCTATACATTAGAAGAGGCCATTAAAATAGTATAGAGGGTTGAAAAGCAGAGAAAAAATTCTCCGAGCCGACCTAAGTCGACATTTTCCTAAGCTCTTGCTCCGTACCAACCTACTCATGCCAAGCTAAGGAGACCCTTCTAAGGTAAGGAAAGATATGACCAACCTAATGATGCTCGTGCTAGCTAGTAAAGCCAAAATGAAGATAAGCTAACCTAAAGGACATATGAGAAAGCATAAGCCTCTAGATAGAAGACAAGCGAGGTGAAGTGTTTCAAATGCTTGGGTTTTGGACACATGGCTATTGAGTATCTGAACCAACGTGCCATGATGCTTTGAAGAAATGTATTGGATAGCACCAACAAGAGTAAGCCAAAGGAGGAGAAGAATGCTAGAAGGGATGAAGTTGAAGAGGAAGAGGAGATGTGTGTTTATGTCGACTAAGGAGAGATGATGACCTTAGTACTAAGATGAGTGCTGAGCTCCAAGGAAGAACAGAGAGATAATTTATTCTATACAAAGAACAGCATCAAGGGATAGTTGTACACCATTATTATAGATGGAGGGAGTTATACTAACATTGTTACACAATCTTTTATGCAAAAGCCCTAACCTTTAAGCACCCCTGATGATACAAGTATACTAGCATCATGATAAGGGTACTCTACACATCATAGAATAAGTATCTATATCTTTTAGTGTTAGAAATGTGTATAGGGATGGAGTGGTGTATAATGTCTTCCCTATGAGAGCTTCACATCTGTTACTTGGATGACCTTAGTTCTTCGATCGATGTATTATTCATGATGAATATAAGGACATCGATGCCTTTGTTAAGAATGGAAAGAAGATTGTGCTGCAACCTATGACACTTACTCAGGAAAACAAGACCCATAACCAGCTCACTCGAGCTAGTAAGAAGAAAGCTTTAATGATGAGCTGAAGAGAGTTTTGAGTTGTTGAAAAGGCTAATGAGCCTATGTTCCTATTGATTAGAAAATTGTTAGAGATGAGAAATCTGGTAAATGTTCCTAATGAGATCTAAAGATTAATTGATGAATTTTTCAACTCACTCCATGAAGAGTTGCCTAAGAGACTGCCTCCATTTTTAGGCATAGAACATTTTATTTATCTATAGCCAGGTGCAACCTTACCGAACCAACCTACCTATAGAATGAACCCTGAATAGGCTGCTAAGCTGAAAAGGCAAGTAGATGAGTTGATAGAACGAAGATATGTGAGGGAGAGTATAAGTCATTGTACTATACTAGCTCTTCCATCCCAAAGAACGATGGTTCATGGCACATGTACATCAACAGTTGAGCAATCAACCAAATTACTATTAAGTATAGATATCCAATACCGAGACTTGAATAAATGTTAGATGAGTTACATGGTGCTTAAATATTCACAAAGATTGATATATGAAGTGGCTACCACCAAATTCACATAAGACCTGGTGATGAATGAAAGATTGCTTTTAAGACTAGGCAAATGGTTGTTTATGTTAGATGCCTTCTACAAATGGTTGTTTATGTTATTTGGACTTACAAATGCGCCAAGCACATTTATGAGGCATATGAACCATGTGATTCTTCCACTACTCGAAAAATATGTGGTCATGTATTTTGACAATATATTGGTATAAAACATTGACTAGAACAACCACATTCAATATCTCCAAGCTATTTTTAACATTTTATGAGCCGAGAAGTTACATGGAAACCTAAAGAAGTATATGTTCTACTAAATTGAAGTTGTCTTTCTTGGGTATGTAGTATCTGGAGAAGGAATCTGAGTAGATGAGGAAAAACTCTAAGCTGTCTTGGAGTAGCTGATGTTGAATAATGTCACTTAAGTACAAAGTTTTCATGGCCTTGCATCTTTCTATAGAAAATTCATTAAAAACTTTAGTACAATTGCAACCCCCTTTAACCAAGCTAACAAAGAAGAGTGACCAATTCCAATAGAATGACTGAGCTGAACAAAGCTTCAAGGAGATCAAAGAAAAGCTTACTATTGCCCATATCCAGTCCTTACCAGATTTTGATAAGCCATTTGAATTAGAATGCGATGCCTAAGGCATTGGAATTGGTGTTATCTTGATGCAAGAGCAACAACCGGTTGCTTACTATAGTAAGAAGCTTAGGTGTGCCATACTAAACTATTATGTGTACGAGAAAGAATTATACTCACTATTCTTACCTCTTATTGTTTGGCAACATTATTTATTACCACAAGAGTTTGTAATTTACACTAAGCATAAGTTATTGAAGCATCTTAAAAGCCAAAACAAACTTTTGAAAATGTAAGCTAATTGGCTAGAATTTATGTAAGGTTTTTCCTATGTGATCTGATATAAGAAGGGTAATGCCAACATTGTTGTAGATGCCTTGCCATGTTGGTAAACCTTATTAAATACCTTGCAAATGAAATTACTGAAATTTCCACTTATCACTAAGTAGTATGCTTGTTGCCCCCATTTTAGTCCTACTCTTGAGCAATGTAGAAAAGGAGTTGCTGTTGGAGGATATTATATCAAGGATAGCTATCTATTCAAGGAAAGAAGGCTATGTATACTAAGCTATTCCACTCGCAAACTATTAGTTAGGGAAGCTCATAGTAATGGATTATTTGGTCATTTTATAGGAAACGAAAATAACCAACCTGTTGAAAGAGAATTTTTTTAGCCTGGTTTGGCCAAGGATGTCCATAAGGTAGTCGGTAGTTGCAATGTGAGCAAGAGGGCCAAAGGAATGAGAGAGCTACATGGAAAGTATATTCCTTTACCGACACTAACCTTGCCTTGAGCTAACCTCAGCATAGACTTTGTCTTAGGGTTACCTTAAACATTCAAAAGAAAAGATTCAATCGTTGTTATAGTGGACCGCTTCAACAAAATAGCATACTTCATCTCATGCCATCAAATTAATAATGCTCTATAAATTGCGGACTTGTTTTTGTAGGAAGTTGTCTAACTACATAGAATGTTGAAGACCATTATTTCAAATTGAGATACAAAATTCTTGAGCTATTTTTGAAAGACTCTTTAGAGAAGACTTCGAACTAAAGTTATGTTCAGCACTAGTAGCCACCCTTAGAATGATGGCCAAACTAAAGTGGTAAACAAAGTGTTGGGAAATCTACTCTGAGCTGTTATGGGAAAGAACTTAAAAGATTGCGATCTGTGTCTGCTAGTTGTAGAGTTCGCATACAACTGAACTGTCCACAACACTATTAGGAAGACTTCATTTGAGGTTGTCTATGGTCTCAATCTTACTATTCCCCTAGATTTGATGGGTGCCCCTACAACTACTATAGAGAGTCAATCTAGAGTAGCTCGAGCTAAAGAATTGTGTCACACCTTAAACAAGAGAACTTGTAACAGTTTCGCCATATAAATTAACCTAAGATAGAAGCTAACCTCATAGTTACAATCGTAGACATAGTCCACACAACGCGTACACGACTCAGTTAGCTTGAGGCATCTATTTCGATACCTGTGATTGATCAAACCTCCGGTATAGCTTTACAAAGTACCTATTCTATATAACCTATTGTTTTATAACACAACAGTATTTATATAAACATCTCACATCTAGAGTTATAATTTACAATCAAAGTTTATTATATATTGTTTACAACGTAAATTCGTAATAAATAGTTTGAGTCACCAAATAATTCCCTAAAGATTTCTATAGACTACTAAAAATATGAGGAATTCAATAATCTCTTAGTTTCAGGTTATCAATTTACCGTTTATATATTGAAATTTACAATTTTACCCCTAAATTATACTTAATTACCCAAATATTATCCTTTTTTACAGAAAATTATATCCAACGTGTCCTATCATCATTATAATTCACTAGTAGTATAGGTCAATTTCATAAATTAATTTCATAAAACCTATTTTTTTCCACATTTTCACCTTAATTTCTAGTTATTTTTAGGCTAAAAAATACAATAAGTATTAAAAATACTAAAATAAAAAATTGGGCTACATGGTAATTATCTATATATCATGTATATTCTATACAAAAATTTTTAGTTAGAAATAACATCATTTGATACATTTATTTTAAAAGTCAAAATTTAGGTAAATAATGACTTTCTTAAGCAAGTATATTAAATATTCAAAATTTTATAAAAATAAAAATATCACATGAAAGCATGTATAAAATAACATAACTACAAATTTTTCCAAAATTTTCTAGGGGAGTTTAGTATTTTTTAAAAATAGATGAAGAACAGGGTAGAAATTTGACCAACCTATTCATAAGTACTTTGATGGCTGTAAGGAGGTAGAGGGTCATTAGATAGGTTGGGCACGAGGTAGACTAGTTGTGGCCGGTCGAGTTACATAGCAGATTCAAGTTTGCCCTAAGTACTAAACTAGCTCGATTTTAGCTCTGTTTTTGAATAATTTCTTTAAATTATTTTTAACTTTTCAAAAAAAATTTTTCTTGGAATCCTAACTCTCAAATTGCTAAAACACTACATGTCTGCCATCCTTTGCTATTTATAAGGTTTAGTTCTCTATATAGGAGACTTTTTTATTTTTCCTTTGATAAATCTAAGTAGGAGGTGCCTTTTCCTATGCAATTTGCCTTTGAATCAACAATTAACAAACCTCTACAGCTTGCTACGGTGAAATCTACCCAATTCCAGCAAATTTCCAAACATGTTTAAGCTATTTAGATAAGCTTTTGTAGATATTTTGATTAAATATCATTATACTATATATTATATTAATATTTAGTTATTTTATTAATATACAAGTATATATCCTATATGTATATCATGTATAACATATAACTATACTCGCATAATTATGTTTCTAACATATCTTTTATTTTTAAGATATATTCTCTACTTATTTTTATAAATTTAACACATATTATATATAATTACATAATTTTAAGTTAATTTCTAAGTATAATTATTATTTATACTAGGTATAATAATAAAAATACATGCATACTTATATAGTAAATTATACTAAATTATCTCATTTTATGGCTTAATTAACTTATTTCTAAATTCTCGTCGCATCCTAAGTTCGATTTTAGAGTTCCGAGCAATTTTGTATTATATTAAGTAATCATACTTCTAGGGGTAAAATTGAGATTTTGGATTATTATTTTCAAAATCTAACTTCACTAGATTACTTTAACTAACTTTTCTATCTTAGTCATAAAGTTTGGGCTCAATCAAATAATTTTTCCCTAAAAGACCTAAATCTAAACTTAGTTATCCTATACACAATTTTAGGAGCTTACATTTTTACCCCCATTAAGAAATTTTTGGCCTCAAAACTTTAAATTCTAAAGATAATAACTATTTGTTGATAAAAACCTATTACTTACCTTTTTCTTTGAAGAGTTTTGGGTAACGATTTTGCATCACTGATTTTAACTCCCAAGTTAGATCTACCATTAGATCGCTACCCCATTAAACATTCATGTACTCTACTTCTCAATTTCTTAACTTCTAAATTCGATTTTCTAAGATCTTAATCAACCTTTCTTAAATTGTATAGTCCTCTTGTAAGTCTACTGGTTTCAACTCAATGATTGTATCTGGATTCTTTACAAACTTCTATAACATTAACAAGGACAATACTTCATGATATCCAGCTAAACTTGGTGGTAAAGCAATTCGGTACACAACATTTTCGATTCTTTCTAAAACTTTGAAAGGTTTTCTTTTCAAATCAACCCAACTTTTGTATTGATCCTGTATTGTTTTCATCCTTTGTCATTTAATCTTTTCTTTATCATTCATCTATTCAATCATATCAAGTTCTATCATTGCATATTCATCATTTTCCCAACATAGTAGTGATCGACATTTTCTTCCATACAATGCTTCATATAGTGCCATTTGAATCATTGATTGATAATTGTTGTTATAAACAAATTCTACTAATGGCAAATATTGATCCCAGTCACCACTAAAATCTAGAATACAACCTCTCAACATATCCTCAAGTATTTGAATAACTCTTTCTGACTGTCCATCAATCTGGGGATGATAAGCCATGCTAAATTGCAATTTAGTTCCTAATGATCGATGTAAGCTTTCCTAAAATTCGATACAAATTGACTATCTCTATTTGATACAATACTTATTAGCACATCATGCAATCTAACAATCTCTCTAATATACAATCATGCTAACTTTTCCATTAAATCACCAGTTCGATAAGATAAGAAATGAGCATACTTTGTCAACCTATCCACCATAAACTAAATTGAATCATGACCTGATCTAGTCTTTAGGAGCCTTATTACAAAATCCATTATAATACGGTCCTACTTCCATTGAGGTATTTCTAACGGTTGTAGTAAACCACTAGGTGTTTGATGTTTCGCTTCGACTTGTTCACATGTATTACACCTAGCCACATTTTGTGTTACATCCTTTTTCATGCCTTTCCACTAAAATAATGATTTCAAATTGCAGTACATCTATTCCCACCAAGATGCAATGTGTAACCCATATCATGTGCTTCTATCATTATTTCATTCCTTAGTTTTGAATCACTAGGCATACAGACTCTATTCTTATATCTTAACACAACTTCAACATCATTTTTGAAGTTAAGTACATCACCTATGTTCAACTTTTCCTTGATTTCCTTCAATCTTTGGTCCTCATCTTGTTAGAGCTTACTTCTTTCTATCAGGGTTGGTTATGCTACTAAACTCATCAATTATGCTTCAATTTTGTACCATCTAAATTTAATTTCCAACTTTTCAAATTCCTTAATCAACTCACGTTGAGTAGTAAGTAAAGAGGCTACTTGTTCATAGTTCTTGCAACTCAACGAATCTGCTATGACATTAGCTTTGCTAAAATGATAGTTTATGGTTAAATCATAATCTTTGATTAGTTCCAACAAACATCTTTTTCTTATGTTCAACTCTTTCTACATAAAGAAATACTTTAAACTTTTATGGTTTGTATATGTCTCACAATGCTGCCCATATAAGTAGTGTCTCCAAATTTTCAAAGTGGACACTACAACTGCTAATTCTAAATCATAAGTCGGATAATTCCTCTCATGTAGCCTCAGTTGCCTAAATGCATATGCTACCACTTTTTTATCCTACATCAATACACATCCTAGTCCACTCTTGGAAGCATCACTATATACACAATAAGATTTACTTGGATATGGCAAAATGAATATTGGCGCTAAAATCAAACGATCCTTCAATTCTTGGAAACTTTGTTCACATTTATTACTCTATTCAAATTTAACATCTTTCTACATTAGTGGAGTCAAAGGCTAAGCAATTTTGGAAAAATCCTTTATGAATTGCCTATAATATCTCACCATTCAAAGAAAACTTCTTATTTCCATTACAGTAGTTGGTTGTTTCCATGCCACTACTACTTCAACCCTCTCAGGATAGACTGAAATTCCTTCCCCTAACATAATATGTCCCAAAAATGATATTCTATGCAGCTAGAATTCACACTTATTCGATTTCGCATTTAGTTAATTGTCTCTCAACTTTTGTAAGGCTAAATGCAAATGATACTCCTTAGTTTTGGAATAAATTAAAATATCGTCAATGAATACCACAACAAATTTATCTAAATAAGATTGATAGATCCAATTCATTAAATCCATAAACACAGCTGGTACATTCGTCAAATGTCACGCCCCGAAGCGATAGAGTCGTAACAGCCTCGCCGTGTAAACCGTCTTAAGATAGAAGTTAGCCTTATAACCGTTATCTTAGACCTGATCTACACAAGGCGTCCACAACTAACCCGCTTTGAAGTAAACAATTTGTAATTTAAATAAATCATTTACCTAAGAAAGTGAGGAAATATATATATGCTATAATTCAGCTATTGCAATTAAAGTTTACAATATTTCTCTGTAATATATTTCTTAGTTATTACAGTATTTAGAAATGAAAAATAATTCTAAAATAAAAACTTAGACCTTAAATATATGTGCATATTCTTCAATATTTTTCCTCACTCCCTAGGATCCAACAGTTGCTAGCTTCAGAGTAGTGGTTTGCCGCTTCTTAGCCAGCACCTGCACGACGTCTATAGGAATGTAAGCAACCACAACTCAGTAAGTTTGGACGGAGGACTTAAAACTATACCAAAAACACAATAAGGTTTTCAATCACTTATTAGGTGCAATGCATGTGCAAGTAAATGCCATCGCATGACGTTGTCCAGCCCGTCGTGAGATTAGAGAAATTGCGCCCGCTCTAATTCGGGTTGAGGAGTTGCCATTAATGCAATAGCTCACGACCAAACCCAAGCTTGTGCAATGGAGACCTCGCTTCTCCCGCGACTACCTTTGAACCACTGACTTCACCCTTGCCGCAACCTTCTCTCCTGTCACTTAGTTCGACTAAGGATGAAGAAGGGACCATTATGCAATCCTACGCTATCCCTTTCGAAGGGGTCGGTATTTGGCCACAGAATCCTAAGTTCCCCTAATGGGTTGCCATGTATGTCCGATTATGATTACTAGTTGTATATTTGATTAAGTCCAGTTTAGAGTGATCAATCATTTCATACAAATCATACAATACATGCTAAAGCAACAAACATAATCATAACATCACCCATAGTCAAGCACATGCACACATTCAACTATCTAACAAGCATAATCTCAAGCCTCCAAAATACAACATTGTATTAATCCCAACTTACCTCGACTCCTCGCTCACTCACTTGAGGTCTGATATGCTCAGGCCATCGCCGATCATCCCTATAACACAAACGTGGTTTCAGCTTTTCATATAACTATTATAGGTTCATTTTATCCTATAACGCTTATTGTTAGGTTTTGTTTAGGGTTTAATATGCCCAATTATGTAGGTCTTAAGTCTTTTATAATTATTCTAAGTTTGGGGTTAAGTTTGAGTTCGGTTTCCGCATCGATTTCTAAATTAGGTTCGAGTTTGATTTCTAAGTAGTGTTTTATATTCCAACCCTAGAAATTCGTTTCAACCATAATGTGAAATTAATCACATTACTTTCTGATCTCCTAAATACCATCATTACCCCTAGTCAGTATTTATTTTACCCGGTACACTTAAATCTGTATTATTGTACCGAATTCACTCCTAATGTGAGAAATTTTTACATTTTTCATATAATTACATAAATTCAAGTTTCCTATTAGATTTATTGTACATTTTTATTATTATCAAAATATCAATTTTTATTATAATATTTTCTATTTATTATATTTCTAATAATTACATATTATGTATTACTACCTATTATGTATATAATACACTTCTAATATTTCTATCACTTTAATTACCATCTCTAAACATCAAGTATCATTTCAAAATGTCTAAATTCATCCTAAATCAAATTTTACTCCTAATTATCCTAATTTACAAAATTAACTATTTTTCCCTATTAATCATTTACTACATAATTAACCTAATAATTACATCTAACACCCTAAATGCTACAAGTATCATATTCCATCAGATTTCTATATCCTAAAACATATAATTATTCACTAAACCAATAATTAATCATTTAATTACTTAATTAACCCTAAATTACCCATTTCATGCCTCATTTTGGGGGCCTAAAAATTATCCAAAAATTTTAAAAATTAATTTTTGAAAGCGGGCTTCATAGCACTATTCTATATCATCTAAGTAATCTACACAAAAATTTTGGGCTCAAAACTACACTCCTAAAGTCATTTATTTTTAAACCGAAATATGCTCGATTTTGTATGATTTCTTAAGGACCCTATGTCACGAGACATATTTTCATCAAAATAATATTTTTCCTAAAAACTACATACAAAAATATTCCAGAATAACAAAATTCATAATTTTATAATAATATTTACTATTTTTACAAAATTACACAAAAATCGGGTTGGAAATCAAACTCACCAATCTGGGTGGCTCTAGCTACCACCAGCCGCCGTGGCCTTGTCGCCAGGCTTGGGTGCTACCACCACCATGTGGTGGTGATAGCCGTCCACTTCCAACTGCTTGTCTGATGGGAGTTCCCTTTAAAGGCCCTGATTATACAATTTTTCTTATTTTTTTTCTAACTCGAATTTTTCTCTCAATTTTCACCTCTCTCTATTTTTCTCACTTTCCAAACTACTCAAATGAGCTCTGTAATTTTTCTTGCTATTTATAGACGATTTTGGTAATTATTATGCATTAAATTAAACAAGACAATTGCCTTATCCCTTAATTTTTGGCTTTTATGTTGCCTAATTCTAATTGGTTAATTTTTCTTTTTCAAATTCTGACTTGCCACGACCAAGTTTACATCATTCCATACCCTTCTGATTTTTTTCTAATTTTTTCACAATTAATTTATAATTTTCTTTAATTATTTACTAAGTTTTTGGCCAATTTAAGTAATTTCACGTATTTTTATCTACACGTAAATACATGTGGGGTACATGTGAACATTTCTAATTATTAATTTGGTCATTCTAAAATTTTTAGTATACATATAATCTATCTCTAGTAATTTATTAGTTATTAGATTATACTTTTCATCTTTTCGGTAATTAGCAATTATTATACTTAAAATTTGAAAATTTTATAGTCTCCTATTTTATTACTTATTTTCTTAAATTCAAGTTTACGAAGTCATTTTTACTAATATTTCTCTTAATAGTTTATAATTTGAGTTTGATTGGATTCCTTAACCGATCACTCAAAACCTTATGTCTTAAGTTCAATCCTACGGTCAATTGGTTTAGCTTTTGGGCTTACATCAAACTCAAAGGCATTACTAAAAACTTGTAGTGCCCATATCTAGTTTGAAAAGCTTTCTTTAGTACATCTTCTAGCTTAATTCATAACTAATGATATCTAGATTTGAAATCAATCTACGAAAATATAGTAGCACCACACAATTGATTAAACAAATCATTAATCTTGAGTAATGAATATTTATTCTTAATAGTCACCTTATTTATTTCTCAATAATCAATACAAAACCTCATGATTCCATCTTTCTTTTTCACAAATAACAATAATGCTCCCTAAGGAGATACATTAAGTTGTTTAAATCCTTTATCCAATAACTCTTGAAATTGCTTCTTTAACTCTTAAAGTTTTATCGATGACATTCGGTAAGGAGCTTTTGATATTGGTTAGGTTCCTAGCACCAATTCTATAGAAAAATCTAACTCTCATTATGGTGCTAATCCAAGTAATTCTTCCAAAAAGATATTAACAAATTCACTTACTATCGGTAATTCTAATACTTTTGGTGTTTCCTTCTATAGCAAATATCCAACAAAATTGCCATTCTTTAGTAATTTGATTCAATTCTTCGCTTACTTCTATTACTGATAATCTTAGACTTCGCTTACCCGTTTCTTCCTTAAAATATGACCTTACCTTCATCTAAGATTATTTTCTTATTTTGACAATCCACTTTGGCTCTTTATTTAGATAGCTAATCTATTCCCATAATGACATCATATCCCTTAATTGGTAATACTATGAGTTTTATCGAGAATTCTTGTCCTTGGATTTGTAATTGTCCATTATCTACTATTTCCCATGTTAACACTTGTTCTCTTATAGGTGTTCTTATTCTATATGTAGATTTAACTTTACTCATCTTAATTCCATTTCCTATGACAAACTCTTGACTACTAAATAAATGTGACGCTTTAGTGTTAAATAATGCATAAGCAGCTTATTTATTTACAAGTATGTTTCCTAAAATAATTACTATTACTATAGTTATCTACTTCTGGAGTACTATACTTAAGTTACATATTCTCATAGTTCTTAACACTATCTACATTTACATAATTTACAACTAACTCACCGATAAGTAAAAGTTACGAGTTAGTTTTACATACTTATTACTAAGCCTTGGTTAGGTCCATCAATATCCATTTCATCATCTAAGTTTTCATGAAAGTATTCTTCTATCTATTCATCAAAATCCTTAATATCCTCTTCTATTCCCTCGATTGCAAACACCCGAGCTGATACAACAGTTGTCTCTAGTCTTCTAGATTTCTTACCCTTTTGTCCAACCTGACTACAATTCTGTAGAAGTGTCCTATCATTCCATACCTATAACATTTCACTGCTTTCATCTTTGGATACTCTCTTGACATATGATTCGGATCACTACATAGAAAGCACTTACCCCTTAACTGAGGGCATTGCCTGGGGAAATGTTAAGCCCTACACTTCTAACACCTCACATTTCCTACCTCATCATAAAAACTAAATCCAATCCTATTTGAAGTAAGGCCACTAGTTACAATAGTTAACTTCTTTTCGTTCCAGCCTGAGTTATTATTTGTACTTAGAAATGTTCTCTTGAAAATAGGCCTGTATTGATTAACCCATCTCAGCTTCTTACTCCACTCATTTTGCGTGGGAAGTCGATTATTCTCCAGTTGACACGCCTTATCCATAATTTGATGATAAGTGGTGAATCCATAATCCATTAATTTGCATCGCATTGTTGTGTTAAATCCATTAAGAAAAAAATCCTTCTTCAACTCTTGATTATCCTTATATAACTTAGGCACATATTGCAACAACCTATTAAATTCATTCTCATATTATGCTACACTCATAGTACCTATCTTTATTTCAATTAACTGTCAAGTCATCTGATTTTGCACATTAATAAAGAAATATTTTCTCTTAAATGCCTAAAATACTTACCATGAAATAGGGCCTAGCATTGTTCATGCTTTCAAGTCCCACCAGACTTGTGCTTCCATCTTTAGCAAGAAAGCATCATAATAGACCTTTCGATTTTTAGTAATTTTAGATGCCTCAAAACTGCGCTCAATCTGAGCTAACCAATCATAAGCTAAAGTAGGCTTACCCATTTCACCTTTGAAATACTAGTTCAACTCCATAAACTTGGGGAGTCAACTTGCATCCTAGGGTCGAATTACTTTGGGTTTAGCCTCTACTGGCCTTTGGTTCATCACATTTTCACCTCTGATCAAATGTTAGAATAAAGTTCCTTGCTGTTAGATCATGGTATTCATGTTAGCCAACATTTGGCTGAACTAAGTTAGGTCCATCATGTTTAGAGCAGGTAGTGGTACATCATTTCTAGGTGGTTCAAGTGGATTAGAAGGGTTAGGAGGTGGTATTTCTCTTTTAATTCAATTATTTCCATTTCCATTTCTATGTGCTTCCTTTGCCATATTTAGATTCACAATTCACTAATTATCAACCCTACACTCATAACACATGTACCTAAAGTTAGCATCCGACCTAAGCAATTCATATTCACATATAGATTAATTATTCTCTACATTGGCAATACACAACTACAAATTTCCTCATCAAGGATCTCAATCAACATAAAACCTATAATATTTCATCCATGTATAAACAATGATATATTCATACATTACTTATTACACACTCATGTGTGTTCAATTATATCTATACGCAATGGGCTCATCGAGTTTCACCTGTAACATTATATCATATTCATTATGATATCTCATACAAATACTGAAAAATAAGTACATTTACTTTACAATAGTTCATAAGATAATTGAAACTTTACATTCAAAGGATCACATCACTTTATTTATAACATCATATTACACATTTGATTTTCTATTTACATCATTTACATATTTAGTAACCATAACATCAAAAGTAGATAAGTTACATTCAAAATGTCAAAAGTACATCAAAAGTTGCTAAGGGGACCTAAATACATCAAAACAACTAGGTCAGGTGATATCAAAAACCCTAGAGTTGTCTTTTTACTATCTCCTTAACTTTTAGTTACTTGCACTATCTGAAGTTGTTACATCTTTGAAAGGAAATCAGTCATTTTCTCCATTTCCTTCAAAAATTGAGCTTATCTCCACTATAATAAGGGTATCCGGTATAACCACTACTTCATGCACCTTACAACCATTGTCTTATACTCCATCTTCTACTTTAGCCTCCTCTTTTTCTAGATCCTCCTTAGGATCATCATCATTATCCAACCCTACATTTGGCTAAGCTTCTTGAGGTAGATTCTTAGGCGTTATCACAAGGGGTTCAGGCTCTTGAGATTGCAGTAGAACTTTTATACCTACTGTTTCATCTAAAGGGTATCTAGAAATATGTGGAACACTAGGGGGTATCTGGTTAGAACCTAAAAGATAATCTTTATCTACCTCTATTAAAGTTCGAAAATATAGTATAGGGATCATCATAGATAAAACTTCATTTTCTCGGAAGTACTTCTTCTCATAAGCTGCTATAGTAGTATACTCATTATACACAGGCCCTAATTCATACCTCATTATCCTCCAGTCATCCTGTATACTAAAAAAACATTCTACGGTTATAATTTTCCATAATCTCATCAATAGTATAAAATATTTTCCAGTCAACCATATCTAATAATAACTTCTACATCCAAATCCTAGACTCAATAGGTGTCTTATTCCCTTCCCATTCAAAATTCCACCATACATGTAATAACCCATTCCTATAAATCTGAAATAATAAGTTAAAGTCAGTTTATAACTTGTTTTACATATATATAACCTATATATAATCCTATGAATTTAAGTATTTTATATCCATTATCAACCCCACTCTTAGTGATCCTATTATCTACTAATTTTAATTAAATGCTTCAAAGCTTGGTTCTTTTAGAACCATGCTTTGATACAAACTCAAGACTGTTAGAACTGTCACACCCTGAATAGGAGAAGTTGTAATAGTCCTATCGTGTAAACTAACCTAAGATAGAAGCTAACTTCATAGCTACTATCGTAGATATAGTCATCACAAGGTGTACATGACTTAACCAACTTAAAGCATCCATTCTGATACTTGTGATTGACCAAACCTGTGATATAGCTTTATAAAGTACCTATTCTATGTAACTTATCTCATAACACAGCAGTATTTACATAAACATCTAACATTTAGAGTTATAATTTACAATTAGAGTTTATCAAAAGCCATAGGTTTTGAAGTCTATTTACAATAAGATAGAAAACTAGTAGGTATCCTAAGGAATTCCCATTTAGTTTCCTCAAAACTCAAAAGAAAATTCAAAAGCCTAGATTATCGTGACCCAATAGTATCGTTGTCGTGATAGGTCATCGTGTACCGTATAAAGATCTATTATCAACCTCCTTGCTGATCATAGGCCTTTCATACGACACACAAGGCTCCTTCCACTCTACGATACGACTAGGCCCATAGACAAGTAATATAGAGCAATTTAACTAAAATTATCTCTATGTTATAAATTAGCTAAGTGTGTGGGCTTGTGAGACCCACATCAAAACAATATTACAAACAAATGCAGTTCAAAATGGAACTGCATAAAATCTGAGTTATGAACAAAAACATAAAAGTATCTAAATGTCTATAAATCTATTACAAAATGTCCTCTTCACTCTCTGATCGCTCCAACACACCCCTAAATGAGACTTACCACAGGCATGCCTTGGCCCGGATTGGTGAAGAGGTTCTCCTACATCAACAAAAATCTATAGGGATGTAAGCTTACACTTAGTGAGATAAATACCCTCATCAGTACCACATGGCAGAAGTTTATTAGATGCACAATCATATGAATGCATGAATAATCAGTATGCTAAACAATGCATGCAATGACCTAGGAACTACATACGACTCAGAATTACGCCCCTTGAAGTCGGGGTTTGGAGATAATTAACTGACCCAAACCAAAATCCAGGTTTTAGACCTTAGGTTTTATTTCATTTGCACTATCGTGCTCATGCTAAAACAAAACTCTATATATATATATATATATATATGTATATATATGTGTATGTATGCTTCCTTTACCAAAATCAAATCATATCTTTTAAAATCCTAACTTTAGTGGTATGATGGCCCCCGCAATCCACAAACACACGCCCTAAGCAGAATCCACAAGACTCGGCCCCTCGCCGATGGTTGGCATCTAAGCCCATTAGCTTAAGACAGAGACTCAATATATATGATGGCGTAACTAGTGCCCAATCCTATAGGAAACTCATATTCCTGTGAGTTCCTTGCCATCTTCTACATAAAGCAGCAGTCGGTGTTATCTGTATGCAATATGGGGTATGCATGATTCATTTTGATTTCTTAATCGTATAAGTGATTAACTCGATTTTTAGGGTGATCAGACAATTTCATTCCATATGATTCACATGTATATATAATGTAAGCAATTCCCATTATTAGATATAATTAACAAGTCATCACATTCATCCACAAATTCATACACGTACATTTCCCATATCCCACAAGCATCCGAATTTAAATATATAAGTTTGAGTGCATCTATTTTACAAGCAAAATCAAGTAAAGAGTCGTCGGGAATTTACTCACTCTGCCATGTGGGTCAATCGAAGTAATCCGGAGGTAAGTCATCTCTGTACACAGTGTTCCCTGGTCATTGAAATAATTTTTATAAGGAATTGAAACAAACTTAAGAAATTACGTAATTTTCCTTAAATTATATTCTTGACTAGTTTTCGTAATTTTTCCCGGTTTTTACCTAAAGTTCAATCACGTATAACTTTTTCGTTTTAAATCTGATTTTTATGATCTTATAGTCAATCTTCATCGTTTTCGAGTGTACTTTAATGTGGTAAGGTTAGATTTTCGAAATGAGGTATACAATTCTATCCATGGGTCAGAACAGTAGCGTTCCTCTTGTGTTGGAGTGTTTTTGGGCCTTGTATTGTAAATGGGCTTTTGATAAATGGAGGAATCCTTTGGGCTTGGTCTTAAGATTTTATTCTAAGCTTAAAATACTCCTTGAGATCAGATTTACAACTTTGATTTATATTCCTAAGGCTATCAACCATTCTTAGGCCCTTTAGTGGGCTTAAGTTGTCAAATGGGTTTGTTTTTGGTCCAAACTAAAGTTAATAACTTTGGTGGGCTTATGGGGCCTTAGGTGGATTTCTTATGGGCTTCAAAACAACCTCTCTTGGTGCTTTAAGGTGCTGGTCTGATTTTCATTAAAGGCCTAACTTAGAGTTCTAAGCTTATTTTGAGAGTTTTAGGCTCGGTTTTGAGTTTTAGGCTTTGTGTGCTTACCATACTTGCTTTGGTTGATCTTTTCACTTTGTTTATTCACTTTTATCATATTTTTAAGCTTCTTTTTCCCATGTTCCAGATCTATTCATGATGGTTCCAAGGGGTCCTCACTTGGTTTTTTAACTTGTTTCATCATTTCCTTAAGTTTAGGTGGTAGATTATGCACTTAGACTACTTGTGTCCAAATCTTAACTTAACTTTTCTTCCATAAGATGATTCCTTAACTTATGTTCCACACAAAGAAATAGAAGATCTTATATTTAATACAACTCCCATATCATAGCTCATGTCATACAAAGTTGGTTTCTTCATAAAACTTCATGTAATGGATTTTTCATTAACTTAAGTCTAGATTTGAGCATGTTTAACTTAATAGAAACAAAATCAACATCCAAATGACTATGGAAACCTCACGTCCAGCATGCTCATCCTCCATTAAAGTTCTTATTTCAATATTTTCTTAGCTTAAAATCTTCCATCCAAAGCATTAAACAAATGTCTTTACCAAACACCAACTTTATATGCTCATGTTTCAACTTCATGTAAGGGTTTCATGGTTTGTTTCTTAAAACGATTTTTGGTGTTATAACAACTTAAACCTTACTCATATCTTCAAGAAATCAAAGTCTCCTAACATAAATACTAATCCACATATCATAAGAAACACTTACTCGTCCTTAAAGCAAAGTTTGGTGGTTGTGCACTAAAGTTCCACTTAAGCTCTTAACTTTGCTTCCACCTTTTTGCCACCTTTTGGAACCCGAATTGTTTGGTCTTTTGGAACGGGATTTGTGGAAGGTTCTAATGGTCTTAAAAGATCTTAGATGGTGAAAAAAAATGACACAAGAACAAGAGAAGAAGTTGTCGTGAGTGGAGCTTAAAAAATGGAAGAAAAGTTGATTTTGTGGGGTAAGGTTGTTTCTCCTTTTTATGTTTGTTTCAAAGGAGAGAAAGAAGATGTGAAAGTGAAATTGAAAGTGAGAGAAATGATGGAGAGAGTGGCCGGTTGGAATTGGGAGAAAATGAGTGTTTAAATGTCTTGAAAGTGTTGTCTTGTAGCTTACACAAAGTCAACAATTGCAACTATTGATAATGTAAGCATTAAGAGGTAAATAGTGATGTGTAAGAAGAAGTGATTGATGGTTGAATGACAAGAGCATGGCCCCCCTTTCTTCCTTGTTTAGATCTGCCATTTAAAGTCTTTTTAGGCCATGGAGTGGTCTTGTCTCATTTATTAAAGTTAAGCTTATGAAATCTTGTGAAAAATTATCCATATATAGTATAAGTGAAGAGATGATAAGGAAATTGTCTTATCACTAGATTTTGATAAGTTATCAATTGATAAATAATTCCAACTCTCAATTGATAAGTTATCTAAGGTGATTGGTTGGTCTATTTATTTATGTGTAAGGCTTATACATGAAGATAAAGGCATAGCCTTATAGGAAATTATTTTAAGGTTTTTATCTTACATTGTTTTGTAATTTATGATTTGATTTTTGTAGAATTGTGAAATTTTCTAAAGTTGAATGAAATTATTCAAATTAAATTACAGATGAATTATTTAGGGTTAAAATTCCTTAATGGTTTTAAGGTTTAGGGTTTTAAGTAACTTTAGAGCTTGCAGTTCTTCAAGCTTGGATTTTATCAACAATTGGCTTTTGAATTGTAAAAATTTTAATTCGTTTCTAAATATAAACTTAAGTTTTTGGTTTAGTTGATCTTTGGAAATATTCGAAAAGTACTTTTAATCAAGTCTTAGGCCCACTAAAAGTAGGGTTTACATAGATTTAGTGGATTCCATGTTCCTCACTTTCCCAGCCAAGAGCACATTAACTTAGGGGTGATGGTATTTGAACATCTTAGTCTTCTCTCGATACTTGTAAAAAGAGTTTATGGAGATATGAGCACAATTAGTTTAGTAAGTAGGATGGAGTCAAAAGGGTACAAAACATTCATAACCAAGGTTATTAATTATGATAAAATGCAATACAATCAATCACTTGAAACATCGCATAATGTTATCCGGTCCATTATGAAGTTAGAGAAATTATATTAGACCAAACCCAGGATTATACAATAGAGAACACTCTCCTTCCAAGACCACCTTTAAACTACGGCCCCTACCCTTGCTGCAACTTCCTCGCATATCACTTATTTCAACTAAGGATAGGGAAATGACCATTTTAGTTATCTTCATTGTAAGAAGTCGGTATTTGGCCTAACGCTCCTAATTGTTTCTCTTAGTGGGTGCTATACATGTCTAGTTTCATTGTAGTCAAATCATTATTAGTTGTAATTAGGGGTGAACAAACAAGTTTATATAATACAGAAACAATGAGATCATGTAGTACAATACGCCAAGGAGTTCAACTCCTATCACAACTAAATACCAAACATGCACATGGCATGTGCATTAGTAACTAGTTACATTCACAAACAATAATACTTTTAAGTCTCCTGATACTCTAATATACTATCTCAACAAGCAGTAAAGTTACGATCCTAACTTATCTGTTCAAATGCTTACTATGGAAGATTTGAGTCATCAATGGTCTGATCACTAGGGGAACCTATATACATAAAATCTAAATTTAGTTTTTGTAATAATTACAAAAACATTAGGGTTTTATCTAAAAAATTTATATATATGTATATGTATATATATATATATATGTAGAGCATATTATCATAATAATATATTGTTTTATTATATAAGTCGAGTTAAATTATTAATTATTAATAATATACGTAATTATACTATTATCCATAATATATCATTTTAATCATGTCAAAATGTACTTTTAATCAGTTAGATTACGTTTGAATTACAGTAAGATTATTGTAATATGTAAATTCTTGTAATATTATAGGGATATAAGTTATATTACCTAGGATTGTCCTATTTTAGTATAAATAGTCTTGTTGAGTTCGTACAGAACTAACAACATGTATTACGGATCCTATTTCTAAAGATAACTTTTAATGGGTACTTCAAATTTTTAACATGGTTATATGTATCTAAATAAATATTATCATACTATACGTATTTTATGTTATTAAACTGTATTTTACATAATTTGTCAATATAAGTCTATAATAAGGATATTATCTAACCCTAATATACATATAACATATCCCGCCACTAAAATATCATTAAATATATTAAAAATATGTACTTTTTTATCAAATCTAACTAGTACTCATATAGATAGTTCTTATTTAACTATTTATTACATTTTAACCTATTATTACTAAAAATGAGTTTTGATTTGTAATTTAAGTTATTTTACTATGTAAATTCATAATAAATAGGTTAGGTCACCAAATAATTCCCCGAAGATTTCTATAAACTCCTAAAAATATGGGGAATTCAATAATCTCTTAGTTTTAGGTTATTGATTTATCGCTTATATACCCTACTTTACAATTTGACCCCTAAATTATACTTAACTACCCAAATATTATCCTTTTTTACACAAAATTATTTCCAACGTATCCTATCATCATTATAATTCACTAGAAGTCAGTATAGGTCAATTTCATCAACTAATTTCATAAAAGCTATTTTTTTCACATTTTCACCCTAATTTCTAATTATTTTTAGGCCAAAAAATAAAATAAATATTAAAAATACTAAAATAAAAAAATTAGGCTACATAGCAATTATCTACATATCATGTATATTCTATACAAAAATTTTGAGCTATAAACAGTATCATTTGATACATTTCTTTTGATAATTAAAATTCGGGTGAATTGTGACTTTCTTAAGAAAGTATATTAAATATTCAAAATTTTATAAAAACAAAAATATCACACAAAACATGTATAAAATAACATAATTACAAATTTTTTATGTAGGTTTAGTATTTTTTAAAAATAGATGAAGAATAAGGCAAAAATTTGACCAACCTATTCTTAAGTGCTCCAATAGCCATGGGTTGGTAAAAGGTTGTNCTTCTATCTCCATCATACTTACTAAGCTAGTTATGCTTACATCCTTATAGATTTTGTTGCAAGTATTGACTAGAAGTAAAGATGTAGCGATACAATAAACCGCAAGTTAATTCATAATAGGTTGGGAGTAAGGAAAAGTATGAGAATTACTAGAATCTTATCACTTTTGGTGTTATAGTCTTTTAAGAAAACTAACTAATCTTCTTAGGTGACTACTAGTTTTCTAGTAATGTTTGTAAATACAGGTGTTAGGACTTGTGGCTTTTGAAACTTTCTTAGAAACGACATACTCTCTTAATGTAATTACTATTATGTAAATATAATCTATGAACTTAAGTTGTGTATTACAGGATTTCCATTACATAGTTTAAAGAAATACCACAAATTCTACTTAAAATAGGTACCCTGTAAAACGCTTCAGGTTGGTTGAGTCCGTATGTCTTGTATAAACTATATCTACGATAGCAATTGTGAGATCAACTTTTATCTTATGATCGTTTATATAGTAAGACTGTTCCGACTCTTCCTTTTTAGGGTGTGACATTAGGGGCTTCCTTTGTTTGACTTTATACTTTCAACAACTCAATTCTATCATCTTATAGACATTAGAAAGGGATAGTCATATGTGCATTAACTTTAACTTCTCACCACATCCTAAGAGTTTTTCTTAAGCTAAGCTAATTGGTGCACCATACTTAATATGGTTTATTCCCTATGTTACATTGTAAGCTAATTATAATCATTCATACGCTATTAATAAGTCTAGTGCAAGAGGCTAAAGATAAGCTCCCCAAATGCATTATATACTTGGGGCATAACTTCATTGGAAATCTTCAATGTCTATGAAGGACTCTCTACACTCTCAATGCTAGAGTCAAAATATGAGCATTGTTACTTTCTCTTAAATTAAAAAAAAATCCAAAAGCATTTTGTACATAATTTTATGGTCTTTTTGAATTTTAGCAAGTGTTCCTTAATATTCTCATATTTCCTGTTGAATGTTATAAACTTTGTAGCTATGTGCTAATGGTAAGGGCAAGCATTTTGATTACATTTAGGTACTTTTAGATGTTCCTTTGATAAGAAATAAAACCTTACAATTGTTTACTTTTATGAAATAGAATAGATGGGAATTGAAAAGTTATATATTGAAAATGATGTTATTTTAAATGGGCTAGAAATTTAAATTCTAGCATTTACTTTATGTAATTTCTCATTATAGGAAATAATTATTACAGCATTTATTTCTCCTCATTAATTATAATATTAAATTACAGATATCTTTTGAAAAATAATTGAAAGATATATAAGTTCCATTTTTTGGAATTTTTATTCTCTAATGAGAGGGCATAAAAATTTCATCCCTCAAAAGGTAATAAATATTCCTAGTAAAGAAGGAATAAATAAGCTATTAGAAAAAAAAAAAAAGTTCCCATATCAATTTTTGTTATACCCTAAATAAAAAGAGCCATAACAATCTTATCGTATAAACTAACTTAAAATAGAAACTGATTTCACAGCTGCTATCGTAGATATAGTCTACACAAGATATGTATGACTCAACCAGCTTGAAGCATCTATTCTAATACCTATGAATAATCAAACTTGTGGTATAACTTTACAAAATACCCGATCTATATAAACTGTTGTCTTATAACACAATAGTATTTACATAGACACCTTAGATCTAGAGTTATAATTTACAATCAAAGTTTACCAAAAACTACAGGTTTTGAAGTCTATTTATAATAAGATAAGAAACTGGTGAGCGTCCTAAAGAATTTTCATTTAGTTTCCTCAAAAATCAAAAGAAAATTCAAAACCCCAGATTTGGTGGATTCCTCATTCCTCGCTTGCCTAGCCAACAGCACACTAATTTGGGGGTGGTAGTATCTGAACATCCTAGTCTTCATTTGGTACTTGCAAAAGAGTCTATGAGAATGTAAACACAATTAGCTCAGTAAATGAGATGGAGTCAAAAGAGTACTAAACAATCACAAGTAAGGTTATTAATTATAATAAAATGTAATGTAATCAATCACTTGAAACATCACATAATGATATCTAGTCCATTGTGAGGTTAAAGAGATTGCATTCACTCTAACTCGAATTGAGGAGTTTTATTACGACTCAAATCAAACTAAACCTGGTCTTGTGCAATGGAGAACACCTTTGTCTTGTGACCACCTTCAAACTACGGCCTCTACCTTTGCTACAACCTCCTCATTTGTCACTTAGTTCGACTAAAGATATGGAAAAGACTATTTCAACTATCCTCATTGAAAGGAGTCGATATTTAGCTTAACACTCCTAATCATTTCCCCTAATGGGTGCTATGCATGTCTAGTTTCGTTGTAGTCGAATCGTTATTAGTTGTAATTAAGGGTGACCAAATAAGTTTATATAATATAAAAACAGTGAGATAATGTAGAATAGCACATCAAGGAGTTCAACTCTTGTCATAACTGAATATTAATTACATGTATGGTATGCATATAAACAACTAATTACAACTATAAACGGAAGTATTCTTAAGTCTTTAGATACTTTAATACAATATATCAACAAGTAATAAAACTACAATCCTAACTTACTTACTTAGATGCTCACTGTAGGAGACTTCGGTTGTTAACAGTCTGATTACTAGGGGATCCTATATACACAAAACCCAAATTTAGGTTTCGTAATAGTTATAAAAACATTAGGGTTTTATTTAAAACGGTTATATATATATATGTATATATATAAAGTATATTGTCATTTTCCTTATATAATAATATATAGTTTTATTATATAAGTCAAGTTAAGTTATTAATTATTAATAATATACATAATTATATTATTATATATAATATATCATTTCAATCGTATTGAAATATACTTTTAATTGGTTAAATCACGTTTTAATTATGATAGGGTTATTATAGTACGTAAATTCTTGTAATATAATAGAGATATAAGTTATATTACCTAAAATTGTTCGATTTTTGTAAAAATAGTATTATTGGGTTAGTACACATCTCGTGATATGTATTATCGGTCTTATTTCTAGAAATGGCTTCTAGCAAATAGTTTGAATTTCTAACACAATTATATGTATCTAAATAAATATTATCATATTATAAGTATTTTATATAATTAAACTATATTTTACATAATTTGTCAATATAACTATATAATTTAGATATTATCTAACCTTAATATACATATAACATATCCTAATCGTCAAAATATCATTAAATATATTAAAAATTTACTTTTTATCAAATCTGACCATTATGTACATATGTAGTTTTAATTTCACTATTTATCACATTTCAGCTTATTATTACTAAAAATGAGTCCCCGTTAGTAATTTAAGCTATTTTATTATGTAAATTCGTAATAAATAGCTCGGGTTACTAAATAATTCTTCAAAAATTTTTATAAACTCCTAAAAATATAGGGAATTCAATCATCACTTTGTTTCATACTATCGATTTACCGCTTATATATTTGAATTTACAATTTTACCTTTAAATTACACTTAATTACTCACATACTATTCTTTTTACACAAAATTATTTTTAACCTATCCTAACATCACCATAATTCATCAAAAGTTAGTATAGGTTAGTTTTCATAAATTAATTTCACAAAACCTATTTATTTTTACATTTTCACCTTAATTATAGCTATTTTTAAGGCTAAAAATTACAATAAATATTAAAAATACATGAATAAAAAATTGGGCTACATAATAATTATATATATATATATATCATGTATATTTTACATAAAAATTTCGAGCTAAAAACAATATCATTTGATACATTTATTTTAAAAGTTAAAATTCGAATAAATAGTGACTTATTTAAGTAAGTGTATTAAATATTTAAAATTTTACAAAATAAAATATCACATGAAAGCATATATGAAATAACATAACTATCAATTTTTCCATAATTTTCTAGATGGATTTACTATTTTTTTTAAAATAATTAAAAAATATGACAGAAATTTAACTAACTTGTTTAGGGGTATTTTAGTGGCCGCGGGGTGGTGGAGGGTTGTTGGATAGATTAGGCATAGTGTAGGCTAATGGTGGGTGAAAGGGTTTCATAATAGATTCTCAATTGGGTAAGGTTCGGTTGTAGCTTAATCGATTCCCCTGTTTTTTGTAAATTTTTCTAAATTATCTCTATTTTCTAGAAATTTCTCTTTCCCTATCTTAGGTTTCAATTTGCTAAACTATTGCATTTCTAATATCATCTGCTATTTATAGGGTTTAATTTTGCCATATGAAATTTTCCTTTAATTTTTTTCTCCTAAACTTCCAAGGTAGAGGTATCCAAACATTATAAAATTGCTTTTGATTCAACTATGCTAACTTACCAGGAGTAAGCTACAGTGAATTCCAGCCATTTCCAACAATTTTGAAGGCAATTAGATAAGTTTTAGTTAGTATTTTGATTAAATATTACTATAAGGTATATGTTATATTAATATTTAGTTATTTTATTAATATACGAGTATATATCTTATATATATATCATGTGTAACATATAACTATACTCGTATAATTATGTTTCTAATATATCTTTTATTTTTAAGATATATTCTCTACTTATTTTTGTGAATTTAGTACATATTATATATAATTACGTAATTTTAGGTTAATTTCTAAGTATAATTATTATTTATAACGGGTATATTCATAAAAATACATGTATACTCATATAGTAAATTATACTATATTATACTATATTATCTCATTTTATAGCTTAATTAACTTATTTTTAAGTTCTTGTCGCATCTTGAGTTCAATTTTAGGTGTTCCAAACAATTTTGTACTATATTAAATAATTATACTTCTAAAGGAAAAATTGAGATTTTGAATTGATGTTTTCAAATCTTATTTTACTAGGTCACTTCAACTAACTTTTCTAACTTAAACATAATCCAAATTGATCCTTTGACAAACTAGTCGCTCTACTCTTCTTCGAGGATGCCAAACATGATACTTAACCCTATTAGGTCGACCTTCAAGTCTACCACCTTAAGGGTACTCTTTTTAGCCTTTCATTAACTTAATAGAACACTTCATCGTTACTCTCTTCTTCTTCTATGACCTTCATTCTTTTATTAGCTCTTTTCTCAACTCTTCTAACTTGGATATTGTGAGCTAAGTATAGTATTATGTGTTAGCCTTCATTATTAGATTAGTGGTGCTAATATTTAGTTCAAACCTCCTATGAAGTCTCATCAATAGCATTATCATTAGTTTGGTGACCTTTTTTAGCACGGGCTATGGCTTCTCTTTCCATCAAGACAAACATATTTTCTAAATGTTTAGTAAGTTAGTCCATCTTTTCATTTGTGGTTCTTAGGGTTTACTCTATAAGTTGACCTTAGCCTAGAACATTACTGTCATTATCTCTAATCACTGCATTCACACTCAGCTCAATCATTTTATCACTCAACAACTTAATATGCAACTTCTAGAAACCACTTCTTCAATAACCCTAGCTCAACAACTGCTAAATCACTACTACAGCAACACAATAGAATAGAAATACACTTCCAACTATTGATTTACTTTGCCACTTCCGGTCTACTTTGAGAAATGAAAGTAGAGTACAGCAAAGCTCATAGTAGCATCTTACTACAACAGAATAAACAACCACTCACAATGTTACAACCACCAATACTAGTTCTCAACAAATGCACAACTGTTACACTACTGCTAGGAATCCGACTTCCTTAACCACCTCTTTGCTTTACAGAATGAAAACAAAGCACAATATACTTTGCCATCAAACTCCTAAGGAACAAACCACAGCACTCATATGCACGTACAATAGTACTCTATGAATCCAATGAATCTTAAGAACTCATAGCCCTTCTCAAAATCGTGAGTTCTGATACCAATATAATAAGAAACATTGCGGGAACACATATACATGAGCCTTTAATTAGGTCTTATTGTATTATGGATGGCTCCTAGAGAGACTATTGAAGATAAGGGAAATGGGTTAGGGTGGAAGATGTAGGTAGGTGGTTAAGCACTCATAAGTGGCCCATGGATGCAACACACCATAGAAGCACTCATGGACCAATACCTTACCGAATGTAACTTACCAGTCTAAGTGCAATCTTGCTTAAGAACTGCTATGTGTAGTATGTCCATTTCAACTTCCATTTATTAATATGCTTTTCTTTTACATATTTATGTGAACTTTAGTGTTAGTTAATAATATACATATTCTTTTTATTATATTAGTTAGTAAGTTATATAATTTAATATCCTTGTTATATGTTTACTTATTATTTCTCTTTCATATACTATACCCTTACAATATGAGTAAATAAATAGTATTATATATATAAATATGTTAACATTTTACTCTATTGTATTATATATTATTATATTATTTTCAATTCCTTTCTTTGACCAATAAATCAGTTGGATTAATCTTATTCGGAACATTTGAATTGATTAAGTAGATGTAATAACAAGTAACAAGAAATGAAAGGTTCACAAGTAATATTTAGGTAGAACTTAGTTATTGATTATCTGAAAGTTAATGGGTATACTTATTCCTAATTTCAAATTGATTCCTACTAATTATCGAGTTCTTTCCTTGTTGGGTGGTTTGAGCTATTTGGAATTCTAGTTAGCAATTGAGAAGCCTTTCTAGGTACATAGTGCTTGTTTGAATGGTCGTGTTTGCTAAGCTAGAAAAGATCTAACCAGACTGATCTATAATTGACCTAAATGAATAGTCTGTTGATTTTGCTTATCCTGCTTGCTCTAGGGGCCTATAGTAGCAGTTCCCTAGAGGAGCAATTGCTAATCATATGTGAGGACTCCTAAGTGGACTTTCATATGGAACGATGCAGCTAGAAAACACTCTAGACTCTAAGTGTAAAAGACTTAAAAGAAAACTTATATTATATCTACCATTGTATGTAGACAAAGATCATGGTATGGTAGGGTCATGAGAACCCATGTGTTATTTGCTAGCCTAAATTAAAGATAACTAAACTGTTGTTGTTTATATTTTGTTATAGTTGCATTAAATGCATGTATATGTTTTGGGCTTAGCATTCGTATATGTTTGTGCAACTGTAATATGCTTTGGCTCATTTTTTTTATTTTTCTTACAATTGTAAGTTGATTCAATAAGTTTACAACAAGTATGGAAATTGCAATCATCAGTTAAGAAAGAGAGGCGGTTACTTTTGTATGTTATAGAAAATGAAGATCTAGTTATTTAGTATGTTTATGGTTAATGTGACTCGCTTGCAAGTCACTCGAATTGACGTATTTGGAGAATTGTTGTTTTGTACTTGATAAGTACTTGATAAGTAGTCATTACAAGTAATTTTGAAGAATGTAGTTGGTTTATGATTGGCAAAGACATGTGGCAGGTCATACCGCTTTCAAGTTCTAAGGCATTACATTTAAGCTTTTATTTAGGTACTTTATGTTAATTTTTTTGTCCAAATTCTGTGACTTTTAATTTAGGCCTTAATTTTACTCTTGTAAGCCTAAGTAGGCTCTTTTTGCTAGTGTTAAGCCTTAACTCATTAAAGGGCCTCTAGGGGATGGCTTTAATGGCCTTTTCCACTTAATGGATCATCTATATTTTATTTTATAAGCCCATTAATTTGTAGGTCAAATTTGGTCACAAAGTTTTTGGGCTCTATTTTTTATCCTTTTAAGGTCAGATCTTGTCTATAATTGCTAGAAAAGCACCTAGTGCATATTTGCTACGTGTCCACTAACATTGTTTTTGCATGTACATGTCAAAAGATGTTCTCTTTGTCATTTCCTTTATTTTATCCCTTTTTAGCATGTTTTAAAAAATTATGTATTTTAGATCTTTTAGAATATACCCTTTAGTCATTTCCTTGATGTATTTACCCTAAGGAAACTTACTATAAATACTCTCATTATTGTAATGTTTGAAACAAGTTGAATATCACTATATCTTTTACTCTCTTATTCTTGTGAGCAAAGCTCTAAGTAACATCTAACTCTTATCAATTCCTTTTAGTAAAGAAGCATGACGAATGGCTATATTTCTCCATCTATAAGCAATATTAAGTGGAAACTTAGGTTGTGCTATACTTGTTAAGTATGTAATATCTAAGCAAGTAGCTTAAGATTTGCTAAACCTTAACAAAAAACCCATAAACTTTTCTTCAATAGTTAGAAGGACCGACTCCCATTTGGTGTATAGATTGATATCCTAATGGTTGAGTTACCTAAGGCATTACAAGTTAGTTCCTTTCAGCATTGTAGAGAAGTATGCAAAATCTTGTAAAGGGTCATTTCGGAAATTAGACCATTAGCTCAATTTAATGTCATGGACCAATATCTTAAGCTAGTGGTAAAGCTTGGGAAATTAGCTTGATTATGGATGCTTTAAGGAGATCTAGCTTGGTAGACTTAGAACGGGGATCACTGGATTGGATATTCCACCTCTTGGCCTTGCTCGGTTATCTTATATGTGAAAAGTAGACTCAAAAACGGCTTTTCTAAGCTCATTTGGGCTATGTTTGACTTTATTGGGCCTCAAATAGGTTTAAATGCGGTTTATGCCTACTAAAAGATAAAATGAGTTTCTTTTAATTATTATAAGCTCTTGGGTAAGTCTAAGCCCATGAAGGCTAGAAGAGAAGATAAACTTCATTGACAAGGCTTAATCTCAACCCTTTATCTTTAAGCCATTCGACGGATAAGGTTGATCTCTAAACTTTATAAATAGAAGGCTTCTCTTCTCATTCGATTCATTTAAAGCAATGGCAAGCTTCAAACAAACACCAAAGCTCTATTGAAATCACTTAAGAGAAGAACAAACAAACAATTCATCAAGAATGATTCAAGAGTGATTAAGAACACTGAGTTTAATCTACTATTACACGTACGCATTCAAGTTACCAAGTTTGCTCGTTCTTGCTCCCACACCTCTTTCTAACGATGCCCCTCTATGTATCATCAGCTTACGATGTCTCTTAAGTCTATTAAAAAACCTAATGCATGTGATTGGCTAGCCACAGTAACCCCACCACACATTATTTAGTGACTCCACTGAGGAAGGAGAAACTTGATGGAATGGCACTTGTACATAAGAAGGTTGGAAATGGTAGATATGCCTAGGAATACGAGAACTAATACGAGAGGTTTGAGCAAACTTAAGTAATGCAAGATACTAGTGCGCTAACCGTTGTACAACAACCGAGAATTGTGTAAGCACCTAGAACTGTATAAGTACTTAGCACTATGTAAGCCCATAGGGTAGTGCAAGCTCTTAAGAATGTGTAACCGCTCACTATTGATGAATTACTTGTATTATGCTCCATATAAAAAAACACCCGTACAATGAACCAACTCTTTATTACTTTTTATGCAATTCCTACTAAGCATGACAACTACAACTGCCACGACATCAATGTATTTCCTAGTATGACCCTACCATGGTCAACTATAGCCGCTACCACTCCAGCAAATAGCTACTACATTTCTTGAAGCATACCTATAGGTACATACTACTACTGTCGCACCTACTTGTGCATCGTCCAGGATGGCTATACCTACAAGAAGTGTGCAAGCATTAGGATCTATGCCTCTTACTATCACGTTAGAAGACAATTGATAGCATGAATGATATCAGGCAAGTGCACCTATCAGTTTTAATATAGCGGATGTGAGTCCGAGTCGATCCCTTAGAGACATCGAGTACTAATATTAACCTTAGCTCTATTATCTAATCGAAAAATTGTGATGAGTTGAATAAATTAAAAATACTGAAATTAACAAACTAAACTAATTATGGGACTTGATTAAGCAATTTAGAAAGCAATAAAACCAAGAACGACTTCAAGAAGGCAATAACAAATTTATGAATTATTTTCCCTAGTATTTAACATGTGACCGCTTAAAATATATTTAATTCAATTTCTATTATTCTTAATCGGAGGGATTCACAATTAAAGTTAATACCTTTCTCAAGCATATTAACCCAAATCCTAAATTATTTACCGGAATCTCCTCACTTAGTAATATAATTTAGAATTGCATTAATGGATAATGAATTCCTACACAAATAATTAACTTTCTAGAAGAAACATGTATCTTATCTCTAAATATATATGTAATTATCTCCAATTATGCCTAGATCTTATTACACATGTAATTTCTCAATCATCATGCATAATATCATAGATTAATACTCTAGAATTATCAATTACCAATTAAACAACATAATTAAATTAAGAAAAGATAGAAACTTTATTGAAAATTATAAATCAACCCAAAAGTCACATGAAACCCTAGGTTCCATAATCCTAAATATACTAATTCTAAGCTATCATAATGAAACTAAAAACGAGTTCCATCAAAAACATAAAATAAAACATGAAAAACCCCTTTGATTGATGAAAAATCTCTCCAATCTTGAAGTTGGTGTTGCTTTCGCCTTTTTCTTCTCCTTCTCCTCAAGTCTCTTCACTTCTCTAATGTCTCTCTCTTCTTTTGAAACCCTAATATGTCTTTTTATAATGTATTGTAAGGTTTTTGTTTTCGTCACCAGACATAGCCTAAGACATGACCGTGTCCCTAGATCGTGTAACTTTCTAACCCTGGCAAATTTTCCTGCATGGACACAGCTTGGGGATATGGTCATGTCCTAGACTGTGTAACTTCAAAACTTCATAACTCCTTCATTTGAACTTCAAATTGAGTGAAACTTGATTCATTTTCTTCGTTTTCAATCCTAGAACATGTTCAAACCTTGAAATCAAAATTTTACTTAATTAAGTATCAATTTCTTTAAAGAAAACCAAAAATGTAAGGGAAATACTATAAAATCACCATGTGAAATATGTTTAAAATCGGAGTTATCAATGAATAAGGTAGTCCAAACCTTACGAAAGGCAAAGGAGGGCAACAAGAGAACCTTACATAACCACTACAATACTTGACTTAAGCTCACTAAACACTTATAGTTGAGGAAACAAGAGCCTGCCCTAGAGGATCCTCCTCTTTGAGGTGCATCTTACAACCGATAATGACTGACATGGTTGCCCTCCGCAACTTCATACTTACACTCTAAGTAGTGGTCAATCTTGTGCCTACTACTTCGTCGTATGTGATGAAGGGAGATATGGAACAATATAAGATGCAAATGCAAGTAGCACTTTCTCCCAACCAGCTAAATTTGAAATTTTCGTACCTATAAAGGATGATCAGGTGTAGCTAATATCACTACTTGATAGCCTTTTGTTGTCAAGCAATTGAAGTATTTTGTTGACTAGCACCTTCCAACCACCACAGTAAAGTTATCATTCCTATCATAGTGCTCTATTTGTGAGTACAATTGAGTGTAGCTAACATTGCCACTTGCTATTCCTTACTAATAATCTCTATGAAACAAAACTAGTGTTGCTAACATTACCGCCTGATCTGGTGTAGTTAACATTATAACCACAATCCTTAGACACACAAATTTATCTAGGATCATTGTCTAGTGTTTCTCAATCATGGGATCAAAGTGATCTTGATTGTGATGGGTTAAAGCAATCCTATAACAGGCTTGGCAACCATAACACTTTTTTAAAGAGTTGAGATCAAAGTCATTTCATCTATGAATGATTGAAGTAATCATATCATGGTAGTTATAGTTGCTTAGTAGAAACATATGCTCTTGAGCATGCAGCAGGCATGATGCCTACTTTGTAACACCAATTACAAGATCAAAGTGATCTCCGACATGATGGGTTAAAGTGATCCCATAGCAAGCTTGGCAGCTATAACACCTTTCTGCAAAGTTAAGGTCGAAGTGACATCATCTATGAATGGTTAAAACAATCAAATCATGGAAGTTATAGTTGTTCAGTAGAAGCATATCCTCTTGAGCACACAACAAGCATAATGCCCATTTTTGCGACATTACTCATAAGATCGAAGCAATTTCAGCTATGAAGGATCGAAGCCATCCTACAATAGGCTTGCAACCATAATGCCTTTCGATAGAGTTAAGGTCAGAGTAATTTTATCCATGAATGATTGAAGTGGTCATATCATAGTAGCTATCATCACACAATGGAAGCATACGCTCTTGAGCATACGATGGACACATTGCCCATTTTGCAACATTATTCATGAGTTTGAAGCGACCTCTACTGCGATAGGTCAAAGCAATACTGTAGCATCCATAGCACCTTTTCATAAATCTTATGTAAAGGGCCTCATCTATGTATGATTGAAGTAATCACCTCATCATAGCCGATCTCGCTTTATAGAAGCATCTCCTCCTAAGTACATGATGAACACAATGTCTTTATGTGACTTTATTAAATCACAAGCCTAAACAAACCTCAAATGTGATGAATCGAAGTAATCCCATAGTTGGCTTAACAGCTATAATACCACTTAATCTAATGATAAGATTGAAGCAATCATGAATGTGAAGATTAAAAGTGAGTCCACAATAGGCTTCACAATTGTGATATCATTTCCTTTGAAGCAATTTTGGCCCAATCATTTTATTAGAGCTAAAATAAGCCAAAACAAAGTTGAAGCAACTTTGTGACATACTCTACTTGATGATTAGTGAAGTATACGAGCCAGTGCAAAGGGATTAACATGATAAGATAAGGTAGTATCCTTGAATCACAACTTGCTACGTCATCATGATATGACACACCATCAACAAAGGGAGAAGAATAATACTTCAACATGATATGCTAATTTTAAGTAACAAACATCTTAGTATGATGACAATTCACATGGTACTAGAACTTCTATATAAGGCTCTTGAATGTGAAGCATGCCTCTAAACATGCTACATAAAAAACATGATTAAAAGCTTTCCTGAATGACACTAGTTCTTTAGTTTCTCTCATTCAACATCCTCTTAGTGCTTCACAATGATAGTCTCGTACACTTGATGTAGATGATTGTCTATGAACACTTGATTTCCTCCATACTTCTAAAATGCTAGTCTTATACTTATAAGATACTTGAGTGAAGTTGGTTCTCCTTGAGCAATCTGCTTAGCTTGTTGATGATCTTGGCATCTACAATAGAGCTAAAGATTCTTGCAATGAATTCTTATTGTTGTAAATCCTAAAACCTAAAGTGAAGCTAGAGGACAATCCTATGCTTATTATGGATAGACACATTCAAGTAAGGCATGGTACTTTAAAGTGGGCACTTACACATGGGGAAAGTCTAGATTGCTGTCTCTCCTTAAGAATTTTCACTATCTTACTAACAATACTCCTTGGAAGCTAGTCCTCAACAATGTTTCCTTTCTTCATGGTGTTTAATCTTCATTAAATTCCTAAAAATATCTTCTCAAGCTATTGAACATCGGCTTAGCATTTAATGTTGGTAACGACACTTGGTTGACTCTTTTAGGTGATGCAACTCCCTACTTGTTGACAATGGATCAATTGAATAGATGCTTAAGTATTGAGCAAATGTTTTCATTGGATTTGGACTCTTCTTAAGGTGGTATGAATCTTTAATATTAACAAATGGTAGTGAGGGGGTAGAAATAACACCGAAGTTATTCCAATCCCTAATGAGTAGTGCAATGCTTAACAACTAGATAGTGTTTGACTTGGCTAGATATAAACTCCTTAGATACGCAGCTCATTATTCAGCTCTGTGAATGAGAATCTAGGAAAATACATAAAGTTAACCATGGGCTCGTTAGACATCAAGAATTAGCCATAATGCTAAGGTTAACGGAGGGCCTGTATTAATGATTGTATATAGGGAATTCGAGTTAACACTTAATGTTAGCCAAAGCTCGTTATATGTCAAGAATTCATGATAACACCTAAGCTTAATCGTGCACCTGTATCAACATCTAGGTATTAAGAATGTGGACCAATGCCTAAAGTTATCCTCAAGTCCGTTAGAATCATGAAGTGTTGTCTTAGAGTAAAACAATAATAAGAGTTGTCCTACAAAAAGGAAAAAAAAAAGAAAAGGCAAGAATAGGAGTTAAATATTTGAAAAAAATTTATTAAAAAAAAAGAAGTAAAAAATGAGCATGAAGCTGTTAAAGCAAATAAAATTCCTACCAATAGCACAATTTCAATAAAATTCCTACCAAGAGGACAAAATGATGGTATTAAGAAACTGTTGGTGTTTTGTCAAAGCTTAGAGTGTTAATGGATTAGACCTATAAAAAGGACAAGAGGAAATTTAAAAAAAAAAAAAAGAAAACAAAAGAAGAAAAATCAAAACCAACAAAAGAAAATGAAAAAAACGAAAACAAAGAAGGCTAATTGGTCTAGTGTACTACCAATAGAATGACTTTGACATGCTCTTCAATGAAGCATCAACAACTATGTATATTATTCACAAGTACATCAAGGACCATCCATTACCCGTATTTGTTGCGGCCGACTAGCTCCAAAGCTGTTGTCATTCAAGACCTATCGATGACCATGACATAATTATTGGTTGGTCTCTTTACAAGACTAAATGAAGAGCAGATTGATAATGATCATCTTCAAATTATTGATATAATCTTTATGGTTCATGCCTAGAATTCTCTTTAGTGTATGCTACTATTGCTAGCACCTTAGGCTAAAATATGTGCACTACTTTTCTCCTTATTGCATACTATTTTTAAGTGAAAAGGGAGGTGTAGATATGTTGTAAGGAGAAGATTTGATCTTTGAAGAGGGAATAAAAGATTTATTTTGCCTCTTAGAGATTTTACAAGAAGTTATATAGGAATATATATATATATATATATATATTGAGATATGGATGATGTTATGGAAGATTTGCTTCTAAATATTATTATTAGGATATTATAAACTTAATAAAGGAAGTAGCTGCCTGTGGGTGATTCTATTGCCTTTTTTTTTTATAAGTAGATTCAAGAAGAAGAAATTGAGTCTCGATGACTCGGTTGAGATTACTCATGTTGCTTTTGAAAGGATTTATAGTTGGGAATGCAGCTATAAAAGGATTTGAGATATGATATGGATGAATATATGTTGAAGAATATTTGATTTACTTTCCTAGAAAGAAAAGGCATGTTATGATTCAATATCTTTAGTTATAAGGAAAAGAAAGATATGGCCATTATAAAATTGAAAGAAGAAGATGTAATTATTGGATGCCAAACTTACAAAGAAAGTAACCAAAAAAAATGAAAATAATAATGTATGTAAAGTAATTTTGAGATGATATACTGGGATATGGAGTAAGTTGATTGATGTATTTCATATTGATAAGCAAATGAAATATTGCTTCATATATTTTCAATAGCAAGTGGTGGCATAATCAGAATCAATAGGAAAAGATAAAAAAAATTTACCTAAAGTGGTCTCGTTTCGTCACTAACAGTTGCCAAGATCATATCCTTACCAGTGATTCTATCGTAGTCACAATGTTGTGATCATGTAAGAAAGACTAGACAAGATGCAAGAGAAAAGTTGTTAAACAAAAAAGAAAAGAAAGGAAAAAAAATCATATAAGTAGACGACTAGAAGACTTACCACTAAAGGTCGATACTCTTACTAGGAATGAAAGGAAATCAATAGCACAAATGAAATATTTATAGCCAATGCGAAGGAATTTAGATGGAGATGAATAATTCAAATCTAAGATTTGATAAGGAGGGATATATTGGATAATGCGTAAATCTGATTTAGCAATAATAGATAATGAGATTTAGTTTATTGGAGTAATATTTAAAAGTCAAGCAAAAGATTTGATTTAAATTAATCATATTTGGTGTGAAATTTAATCCAAGGAGAAAATATCATAAGGGATTGTATAGCCCAACCTACGTTAGCATTGGACTTAAGTGTGCTATTTAGTTCATGACTTGTAGTCACGTTTATCAAGGGAAATTTATATATATATCTAATTTGAAAAAACACCATATCGTGCCATCCTTTGCTTTACTCCACTTTATGACAACACTACCCCGTTTACTAGTATAAATGAGATATATAACATGGCTAGATGAAATATTATTGAAGCTCTAGATTTTTATAAATGCTCATATGGCTTTATTTTTCTATCAATGCTCATAAAATAAAGAAGATGTACTAAGAGGAGCCACCTATATTAACTCTATTCAATGGATGCAAATCAATGTCATGGGAACAATAAATCATTTCAAAAGTGTGATACAAAAGCATATCGAAGTATGTGTTCCACCATACCAACATAAATACTAGCGTATCATGCTCAATTCATCAATGATCTAAAAGAAGCGTTAATTCTATCAACATTAAAAGAGATCAAGTCAGCAAAGTCAACATTTTATACGTCTATACAATAGTTGAAGAAACAACTTCTTTAAATGCCCAAAACCACATTGACTATGTCCAAGGGACTTTTATTTAAGGGGCAAGATATAGAGGGTCATTTCGATAATTAGCCTTCAACCTAATTTAATATCATGGATCGATTTCTTGAGTTAGTGGTAAAGCTTGGAAAATCGACTTGATTAAGGATGCCTTAACGAGATTTGGCTTGATAGGCTCAGAACGATGATTGCTGGATTAGATATTTTGCTCTCGACCTTGCTCGGTTATCTTACACATGAAAAGTAGACTTGGAAATAGCTTTTTTAAGCTCATTTAGGCTTCGTTTAACTTTATTGGGCCTCAAATAGGTTTAAATGTGTTTTATGCCTATTAAAAGATAAAATGGACTTCTTTTAATTATTATAAGCTCTTGGATAAGTATAAACCCATGTCTAAGCCTATGAAGGCTAGAGGAGAAGAAAAACTACAATGATAAGGCTTAATCTCAGCCCTTCATCTTCAACCATCCAACAAAGAAGGTTGATCTCCAAACTTTATCAATAGAAGACTTCTCTTCTTATTCGATTCATGTAAAATAGTAGCAAGCTTGAGACAAACACTAGAGCTCTATTGAAATCACTTAAAAGAAGATCAAATAGGCAATTCACCAAAAACGATTCAAGAGTGATCAAGAACACTAAGTTCGATCCACTGTGACATGCACACATTCGAGATACCAAGTTTGCTCATTCTTTCTCTCACGCCTCTTCCTAATGATGTCCCTCCACATAGCATCAACTTAAGACGTCTCTTAGGTTGACTAACATACCCATTGCATATGATCGACCAACTATAACAACTACACCATACAAATTTGAAATTGCTTATTTAAGATATATAGCAGTTTCATCAAATTTTAGTAGAAATATAGATAATTATCATCCCATTAATATGTTTCAAAATGGCTTAGAAAGAATACACAAAAGAATTTGAAAAAGGGGTAATGTCATGGTTTACACTTCAATTTTTCTACATTTTACAATTATATGCTTGATATTTCAACTTGTTTAATTATATACCCAATTAAAAATTTAGTTATCATAGTCTATACCTTAATTAACTTCGTTTATATCGTTAATCCAATCAGCATGATCAATCAATTGGATAACCACCCATGGCTTTTAGGGATTCATGTAACCTGCATAAGGTTGTAGACAGCCACAAACGGCTATTAGTAGGTCGTACGACCTATATTTTTTAAGTGAATCGCAATCCATTGTCTACCTATAGGAGGTTGCTGGCAGCTACCTATGGGAGGTTAGGGCTAGCCCCCTAAAGTTATGAGCGGCTATCTCACTAGTTGATCATATTGAATGAACTAACGATATAAATTACAATTAATTAGGATATAGATTATGACAACTAAATCTTTAATTGGGTATATAATTAGACAAATTGAAACTTCAAATACATAATTACAAAAATTAATAAAGTTGAGATATAAGTTATAACATTAAATCATTTGAAAAATGGTTCAAAGACACGAGAATTCTCCTCGAATACAAATAAATCTAGATTCTTGGATAGCAATATTCCAAGTTTCTAAACCACATTTATTTTTAGATTTATAGGGAAGTGATAGTTGAAATTATAGGTACTTTCCAAGAGAGCGGAAAGAATTTTTCTGAACATTCACACTAAGATCTTGCAATAAGCCAAAGTTCGAATTTTATTTATGCTTTCAAATATTTTGATGAGAAAATGACTTCTAAAAAGTCGTGATCCTTGATATCTGACTTTTTATTTATTAAGTTGTGCTTATTGTCTAGATTGATTACAAATACAAACTGCTCTAAAACATCGGTCACGAATTAACATATCGTAAATACTTAAAATTATACATTAGCTTCAGCAAGAGTTTCAATGTTGGAGAGAGAAGTCGTTCTGCAAAATTTTGTAAATATTTACTTTGTCCAGACTAATTATGAGAAGAGCTTCAGAGGAAGTGGTGAATCAGGCATCTTTCCTGCCCTCACAAAGACGTCGTTGGGAGCTCATTCAATCAGATTTGAGTGAAGTTCCATTCCATTGTCACAAGATATGGAATCTAAAATTTTTTTAACTATTTTCCTAGTTCCTCCAAATCATTTCTACACAAGATTCGAACTACGTTTTATCTAATCAGTGTTGCAAACTTAAGCACTTACTTTTAGTACCACTTTTAATTACGTATTAAACTCCCATTAGGTGCCAAACACAGGATTAGTAATCTGTTGAACACACTAAGCATAAGATAACTTGCAATTCCTAGTCTAAAGTCGCTTACGGGGTATTGGAAATTTGCTATTAAAATTTTATGGTTTCTTTTACAAGAATTTTCAGGCAACTACGAAAATAAAGTAATCCATCCACACTTATGGGAAAAAAAAAATGATGGAACTACCAAAGAAAAAAATAAGGCAGTTACAAAATGAAGATCTAAAACCTTGTGGATTGGTACATGTAGCTGCAGTATGCTCATAACAAGAGAAGGATTAGGGTTATAATTAAGTCATGTTACTCGTGAGCTACTTAAAGCTCAACCCAAGATTGATTTTAAACTTGACTCAATTCCAGTTCTACTGATAAACTAGTTGAGCTTGAATTCAAAATAGAGTTCTCTTATATGAATAAGCTAAGCTCAAACTTATGTTTAAACTCACAAGCTAGTTGATGAGCATGCCCGTTATATTGTTAATAAGCTACATAGAGATTAGGCTAGTGAATAGACTTGTATAAAATCTTGTGAGAGAATATATTATTTCAAAAATCATATTACTTAAAAAGGAAAAGACATATGATATAAGAATAAAAAAATAGAAATAATATAATTAAGAATAATAAAAAAGGTATATTTTGAAAATGTTGAACTAAGGCTCCATTTGTTTTAAGGAAAACTAAATGTTAGAAGAAAATATTTTCTCTTAGAAAGTAATATTTTGAAAATAATATGTTTTCATGTGTTTGGATATTTTTATAAGAATGTATTGAAAAGGTTTTTCGGTATTTAACTAGCAAATACTCTATAACTTATAACGATAGCAAAATATATTAATATCTATATGTTACTGTAAATATAATATATTAAATATTTTATTTAAAAGTAAAAATATAAATGTAAATAAATTTTTCAATATATATATTATTATAGCTACTTTAGTTGATTTTGGTAATATTTTAATATGTCTATAATTTTTTCATGTTTAAAATATAATTTATAAATAAGTTACAATAAGAATTTTAAAAATCATTTTCTTAGAGTCAAAACATTTGTGAATATTAAATTGGAAAACAACATTTCATTTTGAAAAGTGTAAGTCATTTTCTGGAAAAAGACAAGAATTTTTCTTTTAATGGGAAAACCATTTTCTACTTAAAGCACATTTTCCAACGAAACAAATAAGGAAAAATAGGAAAATATTTTTCTTTAAACAAACAAGGCCTAATTTTGAATTTTAATTCAATATTGAGATCAAGCCTTAGATTCCTTAGCAAGCTTAAGCTTGAGTTTGTAATTTTTTGACTTAGTAAAAACTCTGTTAAACTCAAGGTTAATAGTTTTAAAATAAGCCAAGCTTCATTTATTTACAATCCTAATTTTGAGCTGCAAATATTCGAGTGAAAAATTACAATCTTTTTTGTCTCTACATTAATTAGAGGAATATTACATACAAATTAAAAGTGTTACATTATAAAGAAAAATTTTACAAAATTATAGATAATAATATATATATATGGTGAGTTATAAATAAAATTTAAATTAATAAATAACAGGGCAACTAGACTTACAAGTTGAATATTTTAGTTTAAGAAAAGTTATATATAAATTCGCTTACGAAAACGCTACGATAATGTGGACAACTGAAAAACTTGTAGGACAGCTAGAAATTATGTGGTCCAGTCAAAATCAATAAATGAGAACGCTGGAAGTAAAAAAAATAAAAGATAAAATAAAATAAAATAAAAAGAAACAAATAAATAAGAAAATTGATGATTTTTCAATATGTGTTGAGCACAGCATTTCATATTTGAGTTTACGCGATGACGTACAACAAAAGGTGAAATTACACATTCCTTGGTAAGCAGCAAAAATACTCGCTTTTAAATGGAAGTCAAGTCAACAATAGAAAAAAAGAAAAAAGGTTGTATCATTTTCTTCCCCCACACCCACCAACCACACCACACCACCCACCCCCCCCCCCCCCCCCCCGCGCCCCCCACCTTCTTAGTCGGTTCACTAGATTTTCTGCACGTATTAGAAAATGTAACAAAAGCGAGTAAACAAACTAATTTAATTTAATGCCATGAAAGAAAAAGGGGGCAGTCAAAGCAGCCATTAATACAACTAAACTTAAAAAAGAAGCAGTAAAAATCACAATTGGATAGATAAATTTGATGTATCAGGAGTAAATAATGTCTCTTGTCTATCTAAGGGAGAGAAAGTAAAAAGAGAAATATTTAGCAATCCCAGATGCAAAAACAAGCATAATCCGTCTGGCCAGAGCTGGGGACGCATTCTCCACCAAATTCCGATCCATGTTTCAGGTAACATTGCTTCTTACTATCACTTATAGGGTTTCGACATGATCTTGGAAAGTTATTAGGGCAATAATTCATTATTCCGTATAAATGAAAGTTAGGGCTTAATAAACTCTTTCAGCGACAAAAAATCATCAAACTTGGAAACTACTTTGTTTTGCCCATCAATTAATAAAATAAGCATTCGATAATATTTTATAAAATCGCCAGGATGATTGAAGGCAGGAAATAAGTTTAGATATAGTCGATGGTATATATGGAAAAAGGAATATCCTATACATGAGATAAAATATGCCAAAACTCTGAATAAGAAATTCTGGAGAAAGTATAATTTCTATTAGGTGTTTCTATTAGTGACCTGCTTTACATTTATTATTCCTTTGACCACCTTCCCTTTCGCCTAATGTCTTATGAAAAATCTGAACGGGTGCTCAATCTTCACCGTCCAATTTTAACCCTATTAAATCCAAGTCGATCGTTTCATTTTTTTGCTTTTTCATTTCCCCTATAAACTAGAATCTATTGGAGAATAAAAATACTTCACTTGCAAAATATAGAACCGGCCAAACATTCTTCGTTTACACTATCTTCAATGGCATAATGAAAATACATTTTATATTTTATTCATTTGCACTTAATTTCTTTATCTTTAAAATTAAACATTTTTTATTCAGTGAAAGAAGGATATTCATAAAATATCAAGGAAGAGAGTCCAAAACACTTACAAAGAAAATATAACAAAAAACTAGCCTATCCCTTCTACGATTGGCACTAAAGTAGTAGTCCAATCTTCTCTATAGTTAGGTACAACCATAGACAAGAACAAAGGTAGTTGGGTAACAAAAAACATAGGAAAAGGATGCTATATCCCTTTCTTCGCTAGTAGATTAGCTTCCTTGGTTTTTTGTATGATAGAATGACATCTATCTAAATCCACTTTATCATTGAGTAGCTAATTAGTAGCTTGCTGTGAGTCTGTCATGCAAACTATTTTCCTATGTCTTCTTTTAAGTGCAAAGTGTAATGCTTCATTTATTGCCCATAACTCAGCTTCCATAAGAGAAAGGCTCTCTTCCCTTTTATGGTGAGCCTAAAGAACCATCCCTTCATGGTTAACACAAATGGCACCTAGGCTTAAACAGCTTTGATTTTCTGGTATAGCTCCATTAGTTTGAATAGTTACCCAATCTTGATTGATTTGGGGGGTTTGGGAGATGGAAGTTTCTGCATTTTAGATTGAGCTTTTCTTTACGATTCAAAGACCACCATTCAAATGCTTCTTTTCTAATGATTTCCCATAGGGTCTCTTCTTCTCTTTCCTACCTGAAGATTTTATTGTTTCTCAACTTCCAAATATGCTTTAAGGCAAAAAGAATGATAATTGGCCTTGGTACATCTATTTGCTACCAGTCCGATTTTGATCTTTTTGTATTTGTCTCAATCCAGCTTGTTAGGTACTTAAAGGTGGAATGATGATGCTACAAAGTTATGTTTAAGCCATTCCATATTCGTTTTACTTGTCAACAATTCATGAAAACATGCTGTAGAGTTTCAATACCTCTATTACAGAAAGAGCAGTTGGTGTTTACCAAGACTCTACGCTTTTGAAGATTGTCTCCTAATGTAAGGCCATTATGAAAGATGCACCATACCAATAGTTGCATGCTTAGATTGGTTAGTAATTTCCATATCCATTCCCATCGTTTCCCTAATAAATCTAGGTTTACATCCTTCATAAGTTGTGAATAAATCGATTGCGTAGTTAACTCTCCATCAATTTTGTATAGCCAAACTACTTTGTCTTCTTTAGTTGAGTGACTAATGCCATACAAAATTCCCAACCTTTGTCTTATATCTTCATCCAGAGGGTAACCAATGATATCCTCTTTCCATCCTTCAATATCATCCTAAACTTGATGAATGGTTAAGGACTCATCATATTTGTTCAATAGTCCTTGTAACTAGGATCTAACAGCCTCCCTTTGTCATTAAGTGTCTCTCTAGAATCTTACTAATTCCCCATTTTTTACCTTTATATGTATCTTTTGTTCTTACCAAATATTAGCTTTCCCTAGCTTTAGGAGGAATGCTAATTCCCTCAGCTTTCATCGTCCACTGATTTGTAATCTATACTTTTGGTTAATCAGTGCTGTCCATAGGAGTTTCTTCTTATTCAAGTTCCAAGCTAGATTGATAAAGTTCACTTGGTTTCTCTTCTTTAGGTCTATGATCCCTAAACCTCCTTTTTCTTTTAGGGTTTTAAACTTTTCCTAGTTAATCCAGTGAAGCTTCTACTATGTCTCTGTATCCCCCTAAATGAAGTCTCAATTGATTTTCTCCAGTTTAGTAGTTATGTTCTTCTTCATTGGTAGAACTTAGGAGTAGTAGTTTACTATCCCTTCTAAAGCTGATGTTACCAATAGTTTCCAGGCAACCATGCTTAGAAGGTTTGTTTTCTACCCATTCAGTTTTCTTCTCATCTTCTCTAAGATAAAATTAAAATAAGAGTTCTTAAATTTACCGTTCTCGTGGATAGGAATACCAAGATACTTACCCAAATACGCATTTAATCGAATGCCAAAGATATTTGCTATGCTTTGTTTTAGTTCCCTTGAGTTGTTGCTAGAGAAAAGAATACATGATTTGGAGTAATTAACTTTTTGTCTTGAGACAATGCCAAATCCTTACATAACTTCCATCATTAGACTTGCATTATCTACTGATGCTTCCCCTATAAGCAAGATGTCAACAACAAAGAATAGGTACAAAATTGATATGTCTGTTCCTCTGAGGCTTAGGGGTTTCTAATTTCCTACTGATACCATCATAGTTATAATTCTTCTCAATATTTCCATACCAATGATGAAGAGGTATGGTGACAAAGGGTTACCCTAACGAAGACCTCTATTAGCTGAAAAAGATTCTAGCAGACAACCATTGAAGATGAGGTGATATGATACAGACGATATACATTGGTCAATTAGATTGACCCAAGATGGTGGGAAATTGAGGATTGGAGAGCGAACTTAATGAAGTCCCATTCCATGCGATCATATGCCTTCTCTAGGTCTAATTTTACTAGCATCCATTGCTTTCATTCAAATTTTTTACTCATTAACCACTGGATTTCTTGGAACATAATAATGTTATCTCTTGCTGCACGACCTGGGATAAAACTGGATTGTTCTAGGCTTATCAAGTTCATCAACAAAGGCCTCATTCTATTCATAAGGCATTTACTAATTATCTTATACATGGTGGTGCAAAGACTAATAGGTTGAAAGTCCTTAACCTAATTTGCCCCCATGATCTTTGGGATTAGGGTGATGAGAGTTTCATTCAACTGATGTAGAATGACTCTTGATTGGAAAATATCTTGGATTAATTCACATACCTTAGAGCCAACAATGTCCTAACACTTTTTATAGAACTCCACATGGAAACCATCTATTCTTGGTGATTTATGATTGCCAATGCACCATAAAGCCTCCTTGATCTCAAAGTTAGTCCAAGGTTAAGTAAGGTAGTCAAAGTCCTCATTACTTAAAATCATTTGATAACTTCTCCAATCACTCATCTCCCTCCATACAAACAGACGTTTAGTGGTGTAAAGTGATTTAAAGAAATTCACAAAGAGATTTTTTACCTTTGATATGTTACTAATCCAGTTCCCTATCAAGTCAAAGATGCCTACAATTTTTTATTTAGTTCTTCAAGCAATCACACTAGCATGGAAAATTTGGTGTTTTGCTCCCTATTAATGATCCAGTTGGATCTTGCTTTTGCTGCCCTTGTCTAGTTATCCATGAAAGCTTTTCCTAAAGCCTGCACTCACTATCAATAATTTCTTGCGTCAAATTATGGAAGAGCTGTTAGTGGATACAATCTAATTTCTCAATAGTTTTTCTCTTTCTCACCAGAATCACCCTAAATACTTCTTTGTTCTACCTTCTGATACAAGATATGAAATCATTCGGTTCCTCTAAGTAGCTAAAAGATGGGTGCTTCTAGAAGTTTACTACTACATCTTTGAAGTTAGGGTGATCTAACCACATTGGTTGAAACCTAAAAAGTCATAGACTTTTCTCAGTGTTCTTCAGCGAGGGCCAGGTATTAAGGAGTATAGGTAAATGGTTAGATTGGTTTGAGTAGAGGTGAAAAAGTTTCACTTCTAAGAAGAGGTTACACCACTCATAGGTGGCACATGCACTATCTAGCCATGTTTGTATAAGGTCCAGCAAATTCTTTGATCTTTTTTACCATGTAAATCTTAGTCCTACAAACCAATGTCCACCATACGACATGAGTTTACACAATTTTGATATTCCCATGCACACCCTTGGTTTATTTCACTATCGCCCTATTTTTCCTCTCTACTGAGAATTTCATTAAAGTCTCCCATAAGAACCCATGGCGCAAAGATTTTCTCTACCTATATGGTGAGATCATTCCACAACAAACATCATATACTTCTATCTAGACTAGCACAAATAATAGAAAGAAACTAGGAAAAAGGAGAATTGCATATCTCGATTTCCATGAGGACATGTTGTTGAGAAATGTAGTTAGACTAAATAGAAGTTGTCTCAGCATTCTACATTACGAGGATTTCACCTCGCCTTCCCTCTATTTCCTCACAAAGCATCTAGTTATACTCTAATGAGTCCTAGAGAGCAGAGGTAGCTTAACATACCATCTTAGTCTCTATGACAATAAAGACTTAAGGTTCATACTACTTCTTTAAATCATGAATCACTTGGCGGCGATTTTTACAATTTAGCCCCTTAGCATTCCAAGCGAGGACCTTTAATGGTATACAAACCATATTCGAAGAGAGAGTATCGGATTCTTCGGTTGTCATCATCATAGATGTCATCGTATACCAATATTGAGCAATATATTTTTTATTGGAGTAAATAATCCTCATTTTCCATTAGCATGGTTGAAAAGTTGCATAGAACATCAACATCTGCATTTCCCATGCAGTAATCCTCACTTGCTTGTTTCCTTCCTCCATCACTAGAATGGCAAATGGGATACATTGAATCTCCAACGAAATGATCTCTTGAATATATACTCTCTCTACAAAGGTTTTGCATGTCCATTCCATCATTCATTGGATGTCCCTGCCCATAAGATTCTCTTGGAAAAGTGGCATCTTGACTATCACAAAGCATAGTTATGTTACTTGTATTACTTTTATCACTTGATTTAAGGTTCTTGGTCGACGCATAACTAGCCTAACACTATTTTTGGTGCTTGATTTCTCCTCCATTGAACTTGATGTAGTGTTAACCCTTGGATTTCGATCCATACTAGCCTTAAACGTCCATTCCTTTAGATCTCCTAAACTTGACTCTCGAGGTGTTGGTCCGATTTATCTGAACCCTCGTGTAGTAGCTACATCCTTTTTTTAGTGATATTTTGGGGGGCTTTAGCTTGTTTGTAGGAGAAGGAGGTTTGGTGGCCGATTTTAAATGCACCTTACCTTTGGTAAAGTCCAAAGCATTTCTTAAAGCATTTGTTTTAAAATGCTTCCTGCACATTTAGGTCTTTAGGAAGAAGTACTCGAGATTACATCCCTTTAGTGTCCACTCATCGCATCTCTTCACTAGTCTCTAGAATATCATTTAATATACTAAATGATAAACCCTATCCTTTATTCATATTTGCAATTGGAAGATGAGCAGTTTTTCTTTCCTTCCTATTGGGAGCCAATTTTTTGTATTGTACTTTTACCCATAGTCTAACTAACTCATTTACTATGCTTTACTTCTCCCTTACGGTGGTTGCTTCAATGTTCACATTTTGATCTAGCATCTTATTTTCTCCATCCATTTCAACAATTTTCTTTTGTGAGGCATTTAAATTTAACTGCTGCTTTTCTCCATTATTTTCCGCCTTCGATGTCTGGTCCTCAACATTAATGTTCCCATTAATGGTTTTGCTGATATCTATATCCCTTTAGTGATTAACTTTTGGGCACATTGTTTTGTTATGACTTATGCAACCACAGGTTTGATATAGTCTAGGCAAACCCTCATATTACATCACATAGCTCTTACCATGAATCACTATCATGTGTTTCAATGGGGTGTTCATATCAACTTGGACACAAAATCTTGCAAACCTCCCCTTCTCTAATCAGACCGTGTATGAATCATAACGAAGCACAATCCAATTCTTTCCCTTATTTTCTTTATAGTAATGGGGGAGTAGAATTCAACTAGGAGTCCTGCAATGCGCACCAAAACTGCTAACACCATGAAATATGATTGGCTTATTTGGAAATTAGGTTCCGATCACTTTAGGGCAAGGTAATGACCATTGATAAACCATGGTCCATTTTTTATTACCCATTAATAGTCCAGGTTATTATTAAGAAATACCAAATAAATCCCTGAACCCGCATAGATCAATTTAAAGTTACTTAATCTTTGCCACATTCCTTTTAGTCTATCCAACATGACTTTTTATCTAAGGTTTTGTCCCATAACTTTTCTATGAACTTATGTTGCCATAGAGCATATAGGATATCCTTTTCTGATTTTAAGAAAGAGATATGGCAAATCCCCATATTGTCACAATCAGCCACATTATCCTCTTCATTGTTTGTATCATCGCTGTCATGTTCCATGGTGATCTTGTTTTGAATATTATTTATCTTAGGAATACAATATCTCATACACTCCCGAGATATTCGTGACCACTGTGTCCCTAAAGGAAAGCTTTTGATTCTCTCCTCCTCCTCGTTGATTCACATCCATCTCCATTGCTATAGGCGATGATTCTTCGTTTTTTGCCGCTAGTCGTTTCCGGCTACGTTAGGTTTGATTGCTATTGGCATCTTTTGAAACAGAGAGGTTTTGGCTAAGGTTTCCCATTGATTTGATACAATTTAAAATTAAACATTTACATTCCCAAATTTTTTTAAAAATGAGCTTTTGGATGTCATTTTACCACCCTTAGAATAAATAATTAAAAACATATTAAAATTAAATAAAATATATAAAAGTAAGGATAAAATGAACACATAAAAGCCCATAACATTTTTTTGAAGATTTAAGGGTGTAAATGCTCTATTTTAAAAATAGGGAGCTTGAGCATGAGTGCATATGTGCATATGAAACAACTATAACGAAACATAGTTGCAATTTTCCATATTACTAAGGCATTCATGTGTTCTATTAGACACCAATACATGTATAAGAAAATCTAAATGCTATACTAATGTATATTTATTGAATTACATTTACTATGTATGAATATATTAAAGGTTAAAAACATTACGTATATATTACTATAAAACAGTCTAAATTAATAGAATAAGTTGCTAGTTAAATCTTCCATGAAAATTAAGATAATATTTAGTGCTAACTACAAGAATTCAAATTTAAAAAGGGTAACTAAAATTGGACTTAAAAAATATATACAATTTAAAATGGCAATTAACAATACAAAAGGTATATGAATAAACTACTTAATAGAAATATTATATAGATGTATAATTGTTGAACCACATTTAGTATCATAGATGCTAAATGGAGCACTTTAATCTATCTTGAACATTAACACAATATTTATTGAGAAATCAATTAAATTTATAGTTAAAAGGAACATATGCTTAATTTTAAATTACATCTTTAGTCCCAATTGACAATTCATTATGCTAAACTCTATTAGTACATCAACTAATAGAAACATTACTTAAATGTACATTTGTCGAGACATGTTTAATGCATCCAAATATATTAAAGACTAAAAATCTTGCAAATATAAACATATATTAATGTAAAATATTCTATTTTCGAAACATCCTAGATCAAAGAAAAATTAATAAATTAAGTACAATGACTCAAGATAAAGTAAAATGAGAATTTAAATGTAACAACATTAAGCTTAATTAATAATTTATTTCCTATTTTAACCTTAACTCTTAATATTTAAGTAAGGGTAATTAAGTAATTTTGGGTTTAAGATATTTCAAGGGAGGTTAATTTTAAGTTTACTTAAAAGCCATTGCTTCTTATGCAAGTTATAAGGGGTATTTAGGAACTATTAGTCTAATTAAGATGTACTAAAGCTAGATAGAGTAGGGAAAAGGAAAAAAAATACAAAAAAAAAAAAAATTACAAAAATATGACTTTTAGGAAAATTATCCTAAAAATACTACACTTGAAATTGCCTCTGCAAAAGGCGATTTCCATGGTCATAAAAACATTCCATCCCTTCTTCTTTCTTATTTGCATATGATTAGTTCTTCAAAAATTCTCTCTCTATCTTCAATCATCCGAGAAAACTCTCAATCAAATCAGCAATCTAAGTCCCTTTTTTTGCAAATTAATCATAGAATCGAAGTAGTTACGTGGTGTAAGTTTATATTGTGGAAAGTTTTTAAAAAACGGGGAGATAATCAGTGCATTATCATCACTTTTTCTCTTTAGACATCAAAATAGGAAAATTTATGATTTTTACTCATTTCAATTTATTTTAAACATATGTTTTTTAAAGAAATAATGTTATGGCATGATACATGATGGTACATTATTGTATACTTATAATTTATGGGATAAGTGTGTACGTTTATATATGATATGTTATTTTAAATTTTACTATGAAAATATATGATTTTACTCATTTTGATTCGTTTTAAGTATATATTTTTTGAAAAAATAATATTATGATTTGATATATGATGGTACATTGTTGTATACTAATAATTTTTAGGATAAGTCTATACATTTATATGTGATATATTATTTTAAACTTTACTATGAAAAGGTATAGTTTTTATTCATTTTTATTCGTTTTAAGTATATGTTTTTCAAAGAAATAGTATTATCACTTGATTCATGATGGTAAATTGTTATATACTGCTAATTTTATACTCGTTTTGATTCGTGTTAATTATATGATATGTTATTTTTAAAAAAATTATGCTAATTATTGTAAATTATAATGCATATATAATGATGTTACTAAGAAGTATTTTGAACATTCATTGGATGAAATTTTTAAACTTTACTTTGAAATAATTATTAGTGGTATGTGTACTTCGAAACAAAGCAATGACATAATGACATAACAATAACATAGACATTATAATTATATAATTTTTTGAATGATGACTTAACAAGATTATTTAATTAGTAATTCCATAGGAAAAATTCCTACATAATGCAAGTAATCAGACAATTGGTTGTAAATTATATCTATTAGCTTCCATAATATTAGTTGTGAAAAGAAATTAGTAGTACAATAAATAATATAAATATCATTTTTTACTAATATTTTATAGAATAAGACTCATTAGCTTTCATAATGTTAGCTATGAAAAAAAATTAGTGTTTGCTTACATAAGGTAGTAGTTGTATATGCGTATGCTGAAATTTATGCAGCTGATGTGGTAAATAGGAGAACAATGGATAATATAAAGTTGGTTTGTTATGTTAGTAGAAATATTGTAGAAGGAGTGGATGGAGTGTGATATGACAAGTGCCCAAAAATAGTAGTTAGAGTTCTATTTAGGGCTACGTATGACCAAGTAATTGGAATGATATGTAATCGGCTTCGAATTGACATGACAACACACTAGATCGAGCTGATTCATAGATGCCCCCTCATAAGTGGGACCAAGGATATGTTTTGTGCCATCCTCATCTGCAATGATTATGATGTCCAACAATTGATCGCTTCCTTAGTAGGGCATGGTGGAGTTAGTGGTTTTATTGAAATATATATTAAAATTCATGAAGTGAACCCACTACCAATAGCCTCTGTTGCAGTTGAGGATGATGTTAGACAATACAACGATGATATTGGATTACAAGTTGAAACCAAGGTATTCGAATCTCAAGCAGTCCCACCGAAGAATGTATCAAGCACTAGTCACATGTCTAGTGAACCTAATGTCTTGATCACCAGTGAGTCAAATAAAGATACTAATGTGGAGAATGAACTGGCATTCACTAACATTGATGAAGATTCCAATTATACAGATTGTAATGCAGACGTTGGCCCAAGTGAATGTTGCTTATAGGAAGTGGAAGAAGCATAAGGATCGCGTAGATGGAACGATTAAAGGCATGGGTTATCAACATCTATGGACTTAGTCAAGATGTCGGAACCTATACCTTTCTATATGTCAAGTGTAAGGGATAGACTGGTGGCTGATGATAGTATAAGTGGTAGTGAATAAAGCTTCAGTGATGAATTGAAGGTAGGCATGCGGTTCGAGAGTAAAAAACATCTACGGATAGTTATGAGGCTACATCATGTTATGAACCACCATAACTTCATCGTGAAGGAGTTCAAACCGACGTTATGGTCTGTCAGATATGTTGATTAGGAAAAGGGCTATAGGTGGAGACTCTAGGCTTATAAGAAACGACATGCAGGATGCTTTATGATAACTAGGTTCATAGGTCTACACATGTGCCTCAATCCCACAATTAACTGGGACCACTCGAAATTAGACTCAAACATGCTATCCTACTTTTTGATTAAGGATGTTCAAGTGTCACCAAGAGTTAAGGTAAGACACTTGCAAGTAAATATTTGTAAGCAATACAGTTATACTATCTACATCAAGAGAATTAGGGAAGTGATGCGCAAAGCGATTGAATAAGTTTACAGTAAGTGGGAAGAATCGTATACGATGTTCCCACATCTACTAAATGTGATTCAAAGGCTAATCTCAATACTATGGTAGAGTGGAAATGGAGAGAAAGTGATATTGCTAAGCACATGTTCTTCGATAGAGTCTGCTACATATTTGAATTGTACATTGAGGTGTTTATACATTGTAGGCCTGCAGTTACAATCAACAGAACATTCATGTATGGGAAGTACAAGTATAAATTGCTGATTACGATAGGAGTTAACGGTTAGAATCACATATTCCCACTTAGTTTTACCCTAGTTGATGAAGAATGTGTTGATAGCTCAAGTTGGTTCATAATGTATGTGCTTACGTATTACGGACAAATCTTCTAAGGCCCTTAGGATACACCCAATATGACCTTGAGTATAGGACATGAGACAAAGAAGATATACGTAAGAGGTTCTTATAACCTATTAGGAGAGAAAGGCATAGGCCCAAAATTAAAGAAGATTCTAGAAGTTGGAACATTTTAAGAAGATTCTAGAGATGCCCAGATTCAATGTATAATAGTACGTAGTGTAAGTAAGGTAGGTAAGATTCAATTGTAACCATTAGATTGAATAAATCATGGCCATCTATTGTAAGGGGTCATTTGTATATATAGGAGGTATCTCCTCATTTGTAATCATCCAAACATAGAGTAGAATAGAGTGATAATAGAGTCTCTCTCTAAACTTGTGTGTATAGTTTTTAGGCTGAACTTAGCCTTCCTTAGTGTGGTCAAGAGTGCTAAGTGCCGCATGGGAGCGTTAAGAGGAATTCCGCCCATGACAAGTGATATCAAAGCAAGCTTTCAAAGAGAGAATGTCATCATTTGGAAATGAGAACAACAACTCCATGGTCAATGAGGTAGATGACCAAGGAGGAAGCCGAATGACAAAGTAGAGGGCTTAGTGTAAGGATTTGCTGAGTTCCCTTGCACTCAAGTGGATAAGGTTGAGATAAGCATTGCTGAAGCTTAGGAGCAATTGGATGACTATGGAGCTACCATAGATGGGTTGGAGGAAGAACTTTGAGGTAAGCTACAAGGATTTTTTAACTAAGCCTTAAAGGAACTGAGGAAGCGTAATGGAGAGCTTAAAGAAAAGGAGGGTATCCTTGAGACCTGATTGGGTGCACTTGAAGTTAAGGAAGAAGCATATGAAGGATATAGCATTGATTTGGTGAAGAAGGAAGGTCAATGAAATTACTTCATCGCTACACTTTATGATAGAGTTTCAAGATCAATTCTCTCCCAAAAAATACGAAGAGAGAAGCTAAGGTCAAACTGAGGCATCTACAACAAAAAGCCACTGTGAAGCAATATGTTCAAGTATTCTCAGAGTTGATGCTGGAGATACCAGACCTGAACACGAATGATTCTCTTGTTATGTTTGTAGATGGCTTAAAACCTTAAGCTAAGTTAAAGTTGGAATGTTGTGGGATAGAGAACATCTCAAAAGCCATTGCTATAGCAGAGGGTCTAGTAGAACTTCAAAAGGAGGAAGATTGGCATTCCATAAGTAATAAAGGAGAAGAAAAGGAGGATATGGAAGGTAAGATATCTTCAAGTCCTCTAAAAGGAAAGAGGAGGACGGTAGATAAGAGAAGGATTCGACAACTTAAGTGCTATTTTTGTGATGGACCACATTATGTTCGGGATAATCCAAAAAGGGAAAGATTGGATGCTCTTCTTACAATGGATGAAACCAATGAAGATGACAAGGGTAAGCTTGGTACCATCCATCTTCTCTACACTATGAAGTCTCAAGGTATGAAGGAGAAAAAGGGTTTAAAGTATGTGGAGGCTAAAGTAGCAAGAAAGAAGATAAATGCTTTAGTAGATATGGAGGCCTCACATGTATTCATTTCAACGGTTACTGCCACTAAGCTTGGGATAAAATTTGAATGGAGTAAAGCTTGACTTAAGATGGTTAACTGCTAAGGACTCCTAAATTATGGGGTTGCTAAGAATGTAGAATTCAACATCAAGGAATGGTGAGGAAGGGAAAATATTGAAGTCAACCCCATGGATGATTTTGAGTTTGTTATTGGCATAGACTTCTTAGATAGGAACGATGCCATCATGGTTCCTTAATCTAATTGCATTTGCTAGCTTAATCAAGGTTCTCAATGTATAGTCCCAATAAGTAAGAAAACGAGACGCGTGACAAAGCTTATTACATCAATACGAATCATATAGGGAGAGTCAACACTGATGAAAGGAGATAGTTCAACTTTAGTGGGGGAGATGGAGGAAAGAATAGTTGATAAGATCCTAAAATGTTCAAACCCCATAGATGTGGAAAAGCAAGACAAAGCCTCAGCAACTAAGGTTAAGACTAAAAAGGGCGAAGAGCTACGTTGGGCTTCAAGAAGGGAGGTTGTCAAGCATTCTCATGATATAGGCACATATAGAGAACCAAGGTCAAAGTATCGACTGGATTAGAATTCAAGAGGGAAGCCATGACAAAGACGTCATTGGATTGAGTGGGGGAGAATGTCATGGACTAATTTTCCAAGGCCCCTAGGATATGCCTAACATGACCTTAAGTTGGGACATAAGACAAAGAAGACATATGTAACAGGTTCCTATGGCCTATTAGGAAGAAAGGCCTAGGCTTGGACTTAAGGAAGATTCTAAAAGTTGGAAGGTTTTAAGAAGGTTCTAAAGATGTCCAAATTCAATGTATAATAGTAGGTAGGATAGGTAAGATTCAATTGTAACCGTTAGATTAAATAATTCTTGGCCATCCATTATAAGGGGCCATTTGTATATATAGGGGGTTTCCCCTCATTTATAATTATCCAAACATTAAGTGGAATAAAGTGATAATCAAAGTTTCTCTCTCTACTTTCTCTCTCTAAACTTGTGTATATAGTTTTTAAGTTGAACTTAGCCTTCCTTAGTGTGGTTAGGAGCATTAAGTGCTGCACGGGAGCATCGAGAGGAATTCCACTCATGATACACGGACATTATAAGAGATCCTACCAATATATGTTTGATTTCAATTCGTCATGTTGGTATCCAATCTATAGTATAAGGTGAGAATGCAGTATGGCCAAGGGGTTGGCCTAAGTGGTAGTGTATTCGACACGTCGCCAATAACTTCAACACTCAAGCTAAGAACAAAGATTGCAAAGAGATGATAAAAAAGGCTGCTTACTAGTTGCAACCTCAAAAGTTTCATGATCTCTAAAGGGGGCCAAGACCATGAGCCCCCATACTAGACCTTACTTTTAAGGCCTACATCTTAAAATGTGGATACGGGCGTATGATGACGAAGCCTAGTTTAGTCATGGGATGACCAACATTGTAGAAAGTTATAACAGTGCTTTGCATGATGCTAGAAACTTGCTCATTGCGGCACTACTTAAGAAAACTTTCTATAACTACAATGACTACTTCAATAAACATAGGATTGAGTTAGCAGAGCAAATGGGCATTGGTAAAGTGTTGACCAAATTCGTGGAGAGAAACTTTTGCATTCGAAATATAGGTGGACTTCATATATAGAGTGCCACACATGTCATACAAAGACATATTATCTAAGCAGCATTGAGTAGATGACCTCATCCAAGGGATTATTGGGGTCTACCTAGGCAACCCAACTCCACCCAATCTAGGTGTCGAGATGGGATCACTTAATTATGGAGTTAGATAATTCTCATGTCATTGATCTTGTCAATAAAGGATACAGCACAAATGAGTTGAGAAAGTTTTCTAATATCAAGTTTTACAGGATTGTCCATGATGCAAAACAACTGGTGATTACCCTAGTAAAGGAAGGGCAAAGTCAAACTCAAAACATGTGTTCTCGTTTTGTTTCCCTATGTCATTTTTTATCTTGTTGTTTAGACTCTAGCATAAACCAAACTAATGTTTTATTGTTGCGATCAGGTTAAGATATTAGATAGTTCGGATAATTATTATCTAGTGTGCTTGATGTTTGAACTCTATATACTTGAAGGATGGTTTTATTAAAGAATGTTTGTTACTAGAAAAAAATCATAGAGTCAAATGAATTTATTGCCTTAATATTAATAGATAATTTAAAGAATATATTAAAGTAGGTATGAGGATTTCCTATACACCACCCTATGACTACATATTTCAAAAGTTTAGAATTGAGACTTAGCTTATACCATTTAATGCTTACTAATCTATATCCTAGCACATAATATAAAGTTTGACAAATTTTAGTGTCCCATCCCATGCTTATCCTAATATAATGTTTATGCTTTTCTTAGCATGCACCACATATATAGGCAATCTCTACTGTGTGGTCACTTGATTGTTACTACAATGATATAACCATCTTCTAACTTAGCATTGTAGAATCTACAAATAATCCAAATTATTCTCATGCTTTGTTTTTTTATTCTTTTTCCATTTGCCTATGGGTAAAACATTTTTTACCTCCTACTTTTCCTTTATTTTCTTTTTCTTTAACTGATTTCTTGTCTATTTTATTTTTATTTTTATTTATTCTTATTGATTATTTTCTTTTAAATTTAATTATTTATTTTAGAAAACATTTCAATTATACTAGTAGATCAACAATTGTATGTATATATAAACCCTCTTAATAATTTAACTTCAATTTTTAACAAGTTTTCTATTTATAAGATTTTTTAGCATCTTAAAAAGTACATATTATGTGTGAAATATTAATAGAACTAAACCTGAACTGACTCCAACTATAATCTAAAAAGATATCAGATGTACTAATATTGCTTCTGTTTTGAGTCCATAGTAAAATCATACTCATCATCTGGAAATAAATTCCCAAAATAGGCAAGTTGTGAAACTCATGGCAAATGCAAGCAAGCTTATAACTAAATATATCAAATAAGATCCATCTATCTATATCCAAAAATTTGGAGTAATTTGGATTTCAACCAATAAACATATATATATATATATTACATGTGACAACACAAGTAGAATTCTCCAAATCATGCATCAATCCATTAATTAAACTATTAATAGAGATCATTTATATTAGTTGACAAGTATAACATCAAATTAGCACATTAATTAACCTAATCAACTACCTATTCACCATTAAGGTCACACTACAAACACTATTCAAACATCAAGAACTTCATTTCTAGCAAAATTACTGCTCATGAGCATCAAAATGTTTAGATTTACACTCAAGAACAATCAAACACTTAATTGAGGATCACTAAGATTACCACTTCTTGAAGCTTGAAATTGATCTTTAATCTCTAAGAAACCCAAATCTATGAAACCAAAACTTCTTCCTCTAAATGACTAAAACTTGTAATGACCATCACATTACTCAAATTGTTACCATAGATCTACAAATTAAAGGATTATAAATAATATAACTCAAATATAAGCTTAGATCACTTAAAATTTGAATTAAACTTACCGAATGCATACCTAAGCTCAATACTACCACTAAGTATGTCTACATGTCCACTTTGTATTCTCCATTAACTTTAAGTTGCTTGTAGTTAACAACTTAAAATCAGATATCTTAATAATGTTTTAGGAAATTTATGCTTTGATGAGTTAGAATAAAACCTTTTTTAGTAAATTAAATTAGATGTAGAATTTTGTTTAGGTACTACAAGAGTACTTAAATCTACCTCAAATTTTCTTGATTGATCAAAACTGGGTTTAGTTTGATCCTCTAGTACACCTGGTGACATCCCAAAAAGAAGAAAGAGAGGTGAGTGCTTTGATCTAGAATACCCAAATTTCAAATGAAAATGGCTTATATTACTCTATTTGGTAAAAGGAAAAAAAATGCAAAAAAAAAAATTACAAAAATGCTACATTTGGAAAAGTAATCCTAGAAATACCACACTTAAAATCACCTCTTGGAATCAATTTTACACATCTACTCAATAGCCGATTTCAGTACAAATTATTTCAATACACCCATATTTTACATTTTCGTCAACCTCTCTACTTTAAATTTAGTTAAGCCTATATGTGATTGCCGTTGAAAACTGCATTACCTTAAATTTAGTGGGGCCTATGCACGATTTTAGTTGAAAATGTATTCAGAATGTGATGTTTAATAAACGTTTATTTTTTTTAGTCAATTACTAAAATTATATTCAATTATTTATTTGTCAGATGTTCGGTTTTGTCTAAGTTCAGTACTACACAGATACGCTTTTTTAATCAATATCGAAAACTATAAATAACTTTAAATTATGAAGAAATGAAACCATTGAATGAAATGTACATAAACTGTCAAAATAGCTTAATAGTGTTTCAAAAATAAAGAAAGTGAAGTAAAATATACAAAGCTAGTGATGTCAATATCATTGTCGAGACAGTAGTTGGGCATCCTGAGGTTTCTATGTTATCTTGTAGCTAAACCATTTAAGCCACATCCAATTGTGTGATCTATCCACCGTCTTAGCTATAAGTACCCAAGAATGATTCATGCATGGGGACCAAAGAAGGGTACATCTGCGTGACTCCCTCGCCCATGCTGTACTAAGTATCTCTAATCGACTTCTTCAATGTTGCAGGGGGGGTGGGGCATAGGGATGAAATTGACTAGTAAAGGCCTCTACGATGATAGGGGTGTAACACATAGGATCTTCAAAGCTCTCCTTAAGGAATGGCTTATGGAAATCTAGGTGGTCCAAGAGATGCTAGCGACGAGAAGTGTGGAGAAGAAACATCGTCACGAATCTCTATGTCAGGCTGTTTATGTCACCGACCCCTAACTTGACGGCGACTATGTGACCCATGACCCTTACCTCTCTATTGCTCGTCCGGTAAGGCGTTGTCTTCATCAACATCTAGATTGGGTAGAGCTAGGTTGCCTAGGTGAACCCTAATAATCTCCTAGATGAGGTCATTTACTTGATGCTGCTCAGATAATATATCCTCATATGACATGTGCAACACTCTATGTATGAAGTTTGCCTGCATTCCGAATGCAAAAGCTTGAGTTGCATATAAATTGGAAAATAAAAGTGTAAACAAAGAAGCAATTGTACGTACTATATACATCTAAGAAGCCCTAAACCAGTTAATATATCTACGGGTAACTTGCTGGAAATAAGAGACGTAGTTAAGATATATACCAGGTGGTGGTCAAACCTGAGCTATCTGGTTTTGGTGATCCTCCCATTGTGTTATCTAAGTTACATGGTAGGTTGCCCAATTTATCTCTGTCTTGCCCCTCAGGTCGATATCATTCAAGGCATGTCCCGTATTAGGGTGGGTTAGGATCTCCTACATCCCGCCAAACTACTGAGCTACACGATCGAGATAGTGCATCTCCATGATGTAGAAGCATATAAGTGGTATACAGGCTAGCCATACATTACTCCCATACTGACAATAAGCTAGCAATCTAGCAACATCATCATGGTCGTATGAAATCCAAACGACCTAAATTGATGATCAACAATGAGAATGAAAAAAGTAATAGTTACTAAATGAATGAGGAGAATAGTTTTGGTAAATACGTACCTGCTTCGGACACTGGCAATCAAATGCATCTCTGTACTGTCCAACCACATGCATGGGTAGCTTAGTCACATCAAAGTCTGCCTCCCATCGACTCATAAGTGGTCAACCATTGACAACTATCATAATCTATCGATGCAAAGGGGCAATGTATGGGAAATGTTCCCATGCCCACACCTGTAGAATCACTAATGGACCACTAATCTCTCCCACGTGAACCCTAAAAGCCATGCACAACTGGTAGTACAACCATGCCAAGTAAGCTGCTTCCTACATGTATTACCTGGTTATGGCAAGGTCTAATAAGAAAAGGAAGAACATCAAGCATATGACGTTATTAGACTTGTCTGAGAATAGCATACCCCCAATCAACTGCATGATATGTGCCTTCGTGAAGTGCTGTATTGTCTCCTCATCTATATGAAAAGGCAAATCGATCAAGTTGTCCTTCAACCACGACAACTTCAATTTAGCACCCTTTAAGGCACTCTCTAGTGGGAAAATCCCTAATAGGTGGCAATACATCTCGGCCTACCCAATAGAAGCTATCACTTCAATAACAGCGTTGCCATCGATTAGTAGACATATGAGTAAAGATATATCCTGTAGCATCACTGTCATCTCGTTAGTGTGGAAGTAAAACGTATGTGACTCCTTCCTCCATTGCTCAACCAAGGTAGTAATCAAGTACCAATCCAACTGTATGAAGGGAACTTAACACTTACCAATAAAGCTTGAGTGCTTTTGATACAGGATCTATCAAGACCTCCTGGCCACCCTAACGCCTAAATATCACCTTACGTCTTTGGTACCTTAGCTAGTAGTTTTCCTATAACCAAGGAAGAAGAAATATTGTTACAATCAGTATAGGAAATGGAACAAATCATAAATATGTTTTCCATTTACTATTCCTTACTTGACCACCTCACACTAGCTCAGATATGTGGGATAGCCACTAGTGAATTAGTAACCTATCTACCAGTTCTGAATCCATCTACTCCTATAAGTACAAAGAAGAAAGAAATTTTGAAAGCTTACTAGAAAACTCATATGATAAAAACAAAAATTTAGAAAAAAATAACTACTTTTCAAATGCACTGCCATATATATAATCAATAAATATTATCAGGAGTTTTTAAACGTTCAATAAGTGAACTATCGATGGATTCGCTCGATGTTGGTTGTCTTCCTCGTTGCGGACATCTTCTCTTATTATGTCCATCCACATTGCATAATCCATAAGTGTAAGTTAACAGTCCTTTCCAAATGTCCATCTCATTGTGGAATCGTTTCTTTTACGGTCTACTTAGAATCCTAACCCTGTTTGATGTTGTAAAGGGATGTCACACAAGAATGTCAAGATATGACCAACTAGACTTATTGGCATAAGGCATGAAGGAACGTACATATACATGTAGCTAATTTTGCATCATATACTAATACCTAATGTGTTCAATACAGTCCATGCTCATTTTTCCCATAACAACTATAACATGTGAGCACGGAATTTTGTATGTTTGCCACTTGTTACAAATACACTATACAATCCTAAAGGTGACCGTATAGCTGTTCTCTCCTTTTTGCCCATGCGTCATTGGTCTAGCCACTATTATAACCTCGAATATCTGCTTATTGTAGTAAAAAATCATAACCCAATAACTATTGGCCACTTTGCTTCACCTTTTAAACTTTCTCTCCACAAATTTGGTCAACATTTTGCCAATGCCCATTTCCTTTGCTAACTCAATCTTACATTTATTAAAGTAGTCATTGTAGCTGTAGAAAGTTTTCTTAAGTAATGCTACAGCGGGCAAATTTCTAGCATCATGCGAAGCACTATTATAACTTTCTATAATGTTGGTCATCCCATGACCAAACCGAACTCCATCATCATACACCAACATCCATATTCTAGGATGTAGGCCTCTAAAGTAAGCTTTAGTATGGTGACTCATAGTCTTGGCCTTATCATAGTAGGCACGAAACTTTCGAGTTTGCAACTGGTAAGCGACCTTCTTTATCATCTCTTTGTAGTGTTTATTCTTAGCCCGAGTGTTGAAGTTATTGGCGATGTGTTGAATACACCATTGTTAAGGCCAACCCCTTAGCCATACTACATTCTCACCCTATACTGTAGACTATATACCAACATGACGATGTGAAATCAAACATATATCAGTAAGATCTCTTATAATGTATGTGAGCACACATGTTATTAACCAACTCTAGCTATCGAAACATTCTTCATCAACTAGGGCTAAACCAAGTGGGATTATGTGATTATGAACATCAACTCCTGCCGCAATCAACAGTTTATGCTTATACTTCCCATACAGAAATGTTCCATCGATCGTAACTACAGGCCTACAATATATAAATGCCTCAATGCATGGTCTAAATGCCTAAAAGACTCTATCAAAGAACACATGCCCAACAGTATCACTATTTCGCCATTTCCACTTTTCCATAGTACCGAAATTAGTCTCTTAGATCGTATTTAATAGATGTTGGAACACTGCATACGATTCTTCCCACTTACTGTAAACTTGTTCATTCACTTTGCACTTTGCTTCCTTAATCCTCTTGATATAGATAGTATAACCGTATTGCTTGTAAATAGTCGCCTGCAAGTGTCTTACCTTAACACTTAATGACTCTTAAACATTTTTAATCAGAAAATAAGATAGCATATTTGAATCCAATTTCAAGTGGTCCTAGCTAATTGTGGGATTAAGGTATGTATGTGGACCTACGAACCTGGTTATCACAAAGCATCCTGCATGTTACTTCTTACAAGCTCGGAGTCTCCACTTACAGCCATTTTCCCAATCAATGCATTTGAAGACTTTAATGTCAGTTCAGACTCCTTCATGATGAAGTTATGGTGATTCATAACATGATGCAGCCTTACAACTGTTTATAGATGTTTTTTACTCTCGAACCACATACCCACCTTCAATTCATTACTGAAGCTCTATTCATTACCACTTATACTATCATCAGCCACTAATCTATCCCTTATACTTGACGTATAGAAAGTCATAGGTTCTGACATCTCGATAGCAACCACAAATGTTAATAACCCATGCCTCCAATCATTTTGTCCACATGACCTTATGCTTCTTCTACTTGCTACAACCGACATTCACTCAGGCTAACGTCCTCATTACAATATGTATCATCGGAATCTTCATCAATGTCGATAAATGCTAGTTCATTCTCTACATCAGTATCTCTATTTGACTCATTGGTGATCAAGAAATTAGGTTCACTAGACATGCGACTGGTGCTCGGTACGTTCCTCGGTGGGATTACTCGAGATTCGAACACCCCCATTTCAACTTATAATCCAATATCATCGCTGTACTGTCCGACATCGTCTTTTACTACAACAACGACTATAAGTGGTGGGTTCACTTTATGAATTTCAATATATATTTCCATAAGACCATTAACATCACCACGCCTTACTAAGGAAGCCATCAACTATTGAGCATTGTAATTATTGCTGATGGGATAACACAGAACATATCCTTAGTCCTACCTACAGCATCTATGAATCAACTCGATCCAGTGTGTTGTCATTTCAACCTGTAGCCAATTACATATCATTCTAACTACCTAGTCATACATAACCCTAAATGGAACTCTAACTATTGTTCTTAGGCACCTGTTATATCGTACCACATTCTATCCTTCCACAGTATTTCCACCAATATAACAAACCAACCTTATATTATCCATTGTACACTTGTTTACCACATCAACTGCATAAACTTTAACATGCATGTGTAGAACTACTACCTTATACTAGCAAATACTAATTTCTTTTCACAGCTAATATTATAAAAGTTAATGAATCTTATTATACAAAATATTAGTAAATAATAATATTTATATTAATTGTTGTACCACTATTTTCTTTTTACAACTAATATTATCGAAGCTAATAGGTATAATTTGCAACCAATTGTTTGATTACTTGCATTATGTAGGAATTTTTCATATGGAATTACTAATTAAATAATCTTATTAAGTCATCATTCAAAAAATTATATAATAATAATGTCTATGTTATTGTTATGTCATTATGTCATTGCTCTTTTTCGAAGTACACATACCACCAACAATTATTTCGAAGTAAAGTTTAAAAATCTCATCTAATAAATGTTTAGAATACTTCTTAGTAACATCATTATATATGCATTATAATTTACAATAATTAGTATAATTTTTTTAAATAACATATCACATACTTAATACGAATTAAAAAAATATAAAATTACCAATATACAACGATTCACCATCATGCATCAAGTGATAATATTATTTTTTCGAAAAATATTTACTTAAAATGAATCAAAACAAGTAAAAATCATACTTTTTCATAGTAAAGTTTAAAATAACATATCACATACAAATGTACAAACTTATCCCAAAAATTATCGATATACAACAATATACTATCATGTATCAAGTCATAATATTATTTCTTCAAAAAACATATACTTAAAACGAATCAAAATAAGTAAAAATCATACCTTTTCGTAATAAATTTTAAAATAACATATTACATACAAACGTACATACTTATCCCATAAATTATCAGTATATAATAATGTACCATTATGTATCAAGTTATAACACTATTTCTTCAAAAAACATATGTTTAAAATGAATCAAAATGAGTAAAAATCATACATTTTACTATTTTGATGTCTATAAAGAGAGAAAGTGATGATAGCGTACCAATTATCTCTTTGTTTCCAAAAAACTTCCTACAGTATAGACTTACACCATGCAACTACTTCGATTCTATGATTGATTCGTAGAAAAACAGACCTAGATTGCTGATTTGATTGAGAGTTTTCTCGAATAATTGAAGAGAGAGAGAGAGTCTTTGAAGAACTGATCACATGTAAATGAGGAAGAAGAAGAGACGGAATGTTTTTGTAGCTGTTGAAATCGTCTCTTGAAGAAATTATTTCAAGTACAGTATTTTTAGGATAATCTTTCTTGATGCCGCATTTTTGTAATATTTTTTTTTTCATTTTTTTTTTCTTTTCCCATGATTTTAGGCATATGTAACTTATAATAATTTCACTAAAAAAAAATGTTTTAGAAAAAAGTTCATAAGGTACTCTCAAAACTCTACATTTTAGTGAGTAGAGATTATAAGGTGATTCTGAAAATTTACATGGTAAATTACAATTTAGAATAGACACAAATTCTAACAAATCTTGTTTTTCCCCTCTGATGCATCCTTTTTTTGGGTATATGATAGAGTTGACATCTTTAGCAATAGATGTTATCATTGTATTAAACACAAACAAAATGAATCGTAAAAAAATAAATAAATAAAAATAAAAAAAAATAAAAAATTTCATCCAAGTGATGAGTTTAGCGAAACACACAACTTTTTGTGCCAAACTTCATCAGATTAGACATTTTCCTTGTACTGCTCAATTTATAAATTAAACATCACGTATGTCCCAAAGGAAACGATCTAAAACTACGATTGGGCACCTGTGAAAGGAAAATAAATAAATAATTGGAGCAATTTCTCCTCTTCAACATGTAGGAAAATTTAGAATTTTGAAACTTCTCCGTCTATACTACATATAGGAAGCTGAAGGGGTAGAATTACATTACACGGTCATGCATGAGGAACCGTCTCTATTTGGTCATGCATAAACAGAAGGCTTACTACTAGTTTTTCTCCAATTTATGTTTGGATTCACTTGTATCTTACTCAAACTGGGAAAATTTTTGAGTTAAACTGCATCAAAGTGCTCTCTATATGTGAAATTTTCTCCTCTATACCCTCAATGAGCTCATTTTCATTTCCAAGTTGCTGCTTGAACCCGCGTATTTCATTAAGATCTCTTACAATTTCAACACTCAATTCCTGTATATTCGTCTTCAATCCCATGTTTTCCTCTTGCGCATCTCTCAATTTTCTCTTCAAGGCCTTGTACTTCTCGAGCAATCGTAGAAGCTGCTCCGAGAGTTCCTTGTTGCGGTCTTGAAGGACCGTGGTATTGCCTTGGACTATGTCACATTTAGTCTTTTTCTCTCTGTGTCCCATGGCACATGCTTGTACTTTAGAGAGTAACAACTCGTTTTGTGCTTTGAGATCATTGACGAGCTCCTCCATGGCATTTAGTTCTTGTACCTTTTTAGAAAGTTCCATTGCCATGATTCCCTTTTCTTTTCCTAGACTAGAACACATGATTTCTAGGTTCTTCTTTGCATGAAGCTCTTTTCTTAATCTTGCTTTCTCGTCGACAACTGGTGATCCGTCGGGTTTCCTTTCGGGCCGAAGATCCGTGAAGCATCTTCTTAATTCTGCTTTCCTGCTAGAAGATTGTGATTTTTGAATCCGCGTCTTTACATCGTCTATGATAGTCATGATTCGGGCTAATCTCTGCTTTTTACGATCATCGTAGTCTCTGCTACATGCTTCATTATGATCTTGAATTAATTTCAATAGTAGCATTATATTTGAAGACAATCCTGCAAAATTAGCAAAAAATAAAAAAATGGAGAGAATGACATTTTTGGCAATACAATTCTAAACTGCACATCCTATCCCATAGGAAATTCAAACATTGGAAAATGTTTACGAATTTAGGGTGCATGTGTTTTGTTAAAAATGTTTTCGGGTGATCCCCGTTTATTATAATCAAAGTCTTTCAGCCGTTATATGCTATGATTTAAACACAAGAGGTTTCAAATGCTAATGCCTTTTGGCAAGATATGATGGAGGTAGATAATGACAGTTGTTAGCCATTGATGCTGGCGGCCACCAATCCTTGAAAATGCCAATAGAAAATAAAAATATATATATATATTTTCTTAAAAAGAGAAGATCATTTTCTCCATTTCGCATCGATTTTCTTGCAATATTTTATTGCAACCACTAGTCATCGCCATGGCCTTCATTTTGCCCACCAATGCTTGCTGCCAAAAGTCATTAATAGTCGAAATCTTTTAATATTACTATCATAATATTCGAAAATCTTGGTCATTATTTATGACAAAAATCAGAGAAATTCAAAAATAATCTCCATGAGACAAACACACCCTTAACGACCGGATTGTGCGCATAAAATAGATTAGATTTATAAGAATCACCTAACGTGTGCTCATCTGCTCTCCCAACATTGCTATTGATGAATGAAGGAACTGCTGCATCTGGAAAAGAGCTAACCCGAATTTCACTCATAGTCGTGGCAAAAACTTAACAAGAAATTCTTCAAGAGAGAACTCTTGGCTTTATGAGATTAAAACTGGAAACTGGAAACAATATTGATTTTATGGAAATCAGCTATTACTCATGCATGCTGACATAAGAGAGATGCCAGAAGGAGAGATTGCTCCGAGGCTCTCTCTCTCTCTCTCTCTCTCTTTCTTTTCCCTCGTTTGTGTTTGATATTTCATTCATTTCTAATTTGTTTTTCTCCAATATAATGGTCCTGTATCTGTGGTGGAAAAATGTTAGCCTGTTGTGTGGATACATCTACTTGGCCTCTAACTACCCTTTGTTTAGCTTGGCTTAACTTAATTATTCTATAGATAGAGCCATTATGTTATTCTTTTCTCAAATATTGTTTTGATAATAATTAGAGAGTACCGTTAATTTAGAATGTAATTCTATAGGATATAAGATTTTCCATCAGGTAAAATTTATGAGGGTAAACCTTTCGTTCCTACAATGTACTTCCAGGAAAAAGATTAATTAGGTACATTGTGGATGATTGTGGTTTAAGCCCTGTTTATTTTAAGGAAAACTATATGTTAGAATTTTTATGAAAATAATATATTTTCATGTGTTTAGATATTTTTATAAGATTATATTAAAAAGGTTTTTCAATATTTGATTAGAGAATACTGTATAACTTATAACCATACCAAAAATATATTAATATATGTATGTTACTGTAAATATAATATGTCAAATATTTTATTTAAAAGTAAAAGTATAAATGTAAATTAATTTTTCAATATATATTACTGTAACCATTGCAGTTGATTTTAATAATATTTCAATGGGTCTATAGTTTTTTTACATAGTATAATTTTTCAATGTTTAAAATATAATTTATACGAATTACAATAAGAATAAAAAAATTATTTTCTTAGAGTTAAAACTTTTGTAAATATTAAATCGGAAAACGACACTTGTTTTTCGAAAAAAAAAAAAAAGGAGAATTTTATCTTTGATGGGAGAACACTTTCCCCCTAAGGAAAACGTTTTCTACTTAGAATACCTTTTTTCTATAAAACAAACAAAGGAAAATAAGAAAAATGTTTTCCAAAAAATATTTTTCTTAAAACAAACGGGGCCTTCTTTTGGTTTGACATTCTCTTCAAAGTAAATTAAACCATAATATGTAGTTTTTTACTCTTATCATGTCAAAACTAGTCACATGACATAGTTTAGCAACTTTTGATTTATAAAATAAATCTCAGTTTAATTTAAATCGATTTGGTTCAATTCAGTTTTATGAATTAAACTACAATTTAACATGTAATCTCATATCATAGTTAGTGAGTTCATTTAATAATAATATGCATTGATAGCAATTTTTATTTATAAAGCTTACATATGGTGTAAACATTCATTGTCCCATATACACTTTAAACTTTGAGTAGATCAATATACACTAGTGAATGATACACTCATAATGTGTATGCAAATTTGGAAATCTCAAATAAATAAAATATTTGAAGATATATAAGCTCAATTAAGGTGGTCACATGTGTGGTGCCTATGTCGCATGCTATATTAGCCTAAGAGAAATGACATGGATGAAATGTAAAGTGTGATTAGAAGAGAATGAAGTAGACAGGAGCAGCATAAGGAGGAGTAGGGAGTTTTGGTTTTCATGCACTTGTGATAGGTAAAAGAGCTCAATAACATCAAACTCCTCCATTATTTGAAAAGAAGTAACTTTTTGAATTTAGGCTCCGGGACTCAAAATGGGTGCTTTTGAGAAGGTAAATCTAATGGAAATATAAAGTAATGATTATCTTTTAGGATTCAAATAGATTAAATATTTAATACTAAGCCTTAATTTTTTTATGAGAATTGATTCTAATAAATGAATCTCAATGTTAGTTGTTGATAAGCCATTTAGGCTTAGACCCCCCAAGGCTCAATTTGACCTTGGCCCCATTTGCATAAGATTGCAAAGGCCAAATCCTCATGTGCCCTGCCTACTCCGAATGACACTAATGCAACCCAAAGCAATGATTGGCCCATTTAAACTACTTTATAAATGAATTTGTAAACTAAATCGATCCAACTTGAATATCACCAATCTAACACCAAAGCAACATGTATGGGAGAGGTTGCACTGGCTAAAGGACCTCCAAGACCTTAGTGTTTCCAACATAGATAGGGACTTCCTTGAAGTTTGCAAGACCTTATCTCATTACCAAGTTAGTAGTATACTTTCTTTAAAAAGAACCTATTAGGTGAATATGTTTCCCATTATGACGAGACTCCAAATTTGGAAAATGTCGAATTAACAAGATATGCCTTGAATGATTGCTTACCAAAAATAGCTCATTTGTATCTCTTATAAATAAGAAGGTAAAGCCCCCATGTATAACTAAATTAATTAGACTATTACTCTACTAAAATTTTACTAGATCCCTAACTTAAGCATCGAAGTGATTGTGCCATTCATCTTCAATGTGCTTGCAAGTATTACTATTTAAGGCTCAAAGGCTTAGCCTAAATATTTTGAAGATCGAGCCCAATGACCCAACCAATGGAGTTCCCAATCAACAATTGTTTTTAACTTTTTCCCAATTTTATCGAGCATATAAAATTCTAGCAATATAGTCAATCAAAATCTAAAGGTTTAAATTCTTAATCCCAAATCAAGATTAGAAGGAAACTCTAGTCACTCCTTAGTATAAAAACTGTTTATAATTCCAATTCTAATTCTATTTTTAATTCACTTGCATTTCATATAGTTTGTATATTTTTTTTTTTTTTTGAAAACTCAAGATTAATAAGAATATAAAATGAGATAGCAAATTAATAGAGAAAGAGAGCGAATATGTACAAAAGGAGGTTGAGGAATAGGTATATGTTTGGAATTGATCTCTTCATTTTTTTTCTTTAGATTCATGATCATATAGGATCTCTAGAAAGCAAATTATGGCCAATAGTATATGATTGCCATAAGTAAATATGTTATTGTCTTAGTTGAATTCTTCTTCTCTAAGAAGATCTAATGAAATTCTAAGAGATTAGGAAAAATGCTAACCGAAATTTGATACTGAAAATAGGAAACAAATAATAAGAAATGCATAATCTTAACCAAACACGATCAACAAAAATAAGCTAACAAGATGAACTATTAAAACTAGATGCTATACAATAAATTTTATCAATTAACTTAAAAATATAATAACTTCAAACTTACAACTAAAATGTTGTTCTTCTCTGTAAACGGATTGCAATAGTATAAAAGAAAGTTATGCTTTTAAAGTTGGCTAAATCTAATTTTAGGCTTTAGCCCATTAAGAATTGCACTTAACTTTTGATTCCAATTCATGAATTCAAGATTATCAAAGGAGATTTGGCAAGATGGGTTTGGAGTAAAGATATCAGATCGCTCCGTCTACTCTTAAAATTTCTTAGGAAAACTTATGCACTAAAAAAAAAAAGGCTTTCAATTAGGCTTAGACCCAAAAGAAGCTCATAAAGGAGTCTACTATTGAAAGCATTGATCTTGCTCATTGACCATTAGCATGATCCAGCAAACAATCACCATGGCTAAACTCTAAAAATACCTAAGTCTTTCCTTACTTTGGGAGGAGGAACTTAGCATAAAAATTATTATGCTGTCGAGATGAAATCTTAAGAGATCAAACAATGATGAAGCTAAAGAACGCGATGCCTCTCATCACTCATAATGGAGTTTGATACTTGAATAGCTTATCACATATGCGTATGAGCCTTTTAAGAATGCTCACTCCTCCTCTCTACCTTATTTTCTCCTAGTCATTACTTATGTAACATCCCATGTCACTCCATTAAGACCATGTATAGTGCAAAATGCATGTGACATATTTACACCTCTTAGTATGGCTCTCCTTACTTGGTTAATTAAGTAAGTATTTCAACAATGAACAATAGTTAATATGAATTAAACTTATTTAATGACTTTTTTGAGGACTTACATAAGAAAGGATATTGATGTATCTCTTAAAATCAGTTTTATTATAAAGAAACATTAGCAATCTTCTTAGTGCTACATGCTTATTCATCTTTAAATTAGAAGTCAAACTAATAAAAGAAACCAATAATACCAAAAACAAACTATATAAGTACAATAGAAACAATGGAGAGAAATTAGGTAGTCTATTTTAACTTTAACTAAAAAATCATTTTTGGAAAACAAATAAGAGATAAATGTGATAAAGCACAATCATTCATAAAGTCTCTTAACCTAACCTTAATAGAACATCAATCACCGAAAAAAAAAAGTAGTTATTAAAATATTTACAATCAATTCATTTAAAACCCTAACCTCAGCTTGCATATAACTGACTCACCTTTAGCCATGTCTTCTCTCTTGTTTCTTACTTATTCATTAGTTGAGGTAGATAATGAAAAGAATATAGAGAAACGGTGAGACTTTCTGATTCATAGGTGGATATGGTTGAGAGAGTTCAGTTTTTTTCCTTCTCAATCTCTATTTATCTATTTCTTAAGACAATCCTTTCAAGGGGAAAATAAAAGACCTTAAATAAAACCTGATAAATGCAACTCTAGAACCCATAATTAATAAAGCAAAAATCTACTTACAAAACAATTAAGACTAAAAATCGAATCACTTAGTTACACAATCAAAATTAAATGAAATTTAATGAAAAGAGAAAAAGAATTTTGACTATTAAAGAAGAAACGACTTACTGAAACCATCTAAGAACATTATGTCATATTCTTCATTTTAGAATTCCATCACATTGAAAAGGAGAGTAACAATAGAAGAGAACAAATCAATCGGGAGGATTTGGGTTGGCATGTAGTTTATTAGAGAGTAGGTATAAACATGTAAAATAATAAAAAGAGAAAAGTTAAAAAAATTAGGTGAGAGAAAAGAGAGAGAGAGAGAGAGAGAGAGAGAGTAAGAACATAGAAGAAAATGAGTATCTCTTAGAAAAATATTAAAATTGACTTATGTACCCTATAATTTTCTTGATTCAAATGGATTTTATTGGTAAGTAATGACGATATTAAAAGAGCAAACAGGTGATTTTAAGGAGAAGCTAGTGTGTTATTAAAAGGTGGAGTTAGCCAATTTAAGAATATAGATAGAAAAAATACTTAATTTTATGCAAATAAATGTAATTATTATAATAAGTACAGTTAATAATAATAATAATAATAAAACCATAAATATAATATTAATGATGATAAATGTTGATATACATACATATACGTACAACCCAACTCTACTTTATAATAAAATCTTATTTTTACTAGCAAGTGCACTAGATAGCATATATAGTATAATACTAGTGAGACCAGGTCGAGCCTCAACTGTATTAGTCTCATAAAAAAATAAGCAATTAAATTAAAGATTATAAATTCAAATTCTGAACATTAACACTAATATTACTCTACTTTAATTAATTGAATAGGGATATCCAACATTTTTAATGAATTTAATTGTAAGCCAAATAGGTAGAAAACTTGATAATGTTAATATCAAGTCTTTAATAGGTTTAGTTTTAAAAAGTAAAGCACTAGGTAAAAGTTCATATTTGTGAAGTGAATAATTACCCAAGATTAAGTAATTTACTTTTTCTATCATTACATAAGAAATATACTTAATTAATCCATTTTAGTTCCTAAACCATAATTGTCACGAACTGAGGACGGCCTAGTTATGGCAGACGTCGTATACTGTACGAAGAACCCTTGATTGGTTACCTTTCCAATCAAGAACTCTTCACACAATATACAAGGCTCTACAATCACTAGTTTCCAAAGAACATCCAGATTCACATGATATCATCACACAAACATATTTATATAAAATTTGAGTTATGAAGCTTACAATACACAGTAATTAAGTATGTCTAAGTCCATAATACTAAGATAAACAAAAGTACATGAGTAAAAGTCTACTTAAACTATTCTCTCTCAATACACATGACAACTTGCTCTTACCCAAGTCCCCAAGCTAACCTGTAGCATCCCTCGTCCTACCTCTACGAACAGGCTATCCTGCAACAAAAGTCTAAAGGGATGTAAGCCTAAGCTTAGTGAGTAAAACCCTCAGCCATACCACAGACAAGTTATAAATACATTATGTTCACGCATATGAATGAATGATCAACCAGAATACCAAACAATACGTATAATTAACTAGTTCATATACATAACTCAGATTTAACGCCTTCCGAAGTCAGGGTTGGAGTTTATACGGCACTAATCAGATTCGGATATTATACTAGAACTTACTTTACTACGGAACTCCATGTCCCGTACTTATAACAAATAATTCTTTTATTTTCAGAAAAACCCAAGTTCTGGTATAATTGTGAGTGGGCCCTCGCAGTCCTCACTCACCCCTGAACGGAAGCCTCTAGACTCGACCCTTAGCCAGGCGGTTGGCGCCTCCAACGCCTAGTGTTCCCACGGGCCAGGGTAAGGTCATTTTGTACGAGTGCACCATACAGAACCAAATAAATTAATAATATCAACCCCCGAATGGCCTCTCTTTACCTCCGTGTGATGTGACAACCGGAATAGTATCTATGCTATGCATGTTAATGCATGTCCCAATTTCTTTTTATAGGCCAAGTATAATTAAGTTCAAATTATGCTATGACCATCCAATAGTACACACAATCATTTTCTATACTACTATGCAATAAACAAGGCCTTTTCTGTACTTAAGGTAAATTCACAATATAACATACAGTTACATACACAAGCATTTCCCTAAACCCCACACAGTAGTCAATTAACAACAATATTTAAGTCCACTATCTACAATCACAATCAAGCATGGAATCATAGGGTAAATACTCACTTGGCCATGGCGACTCGCCCTAATTGTAATAATCGATTGGAAGGTCCTTACTTACCTCGGGGTCACCTGTTCATTACGATTTGATAATGCTAGTAAGTACTTGAATTAACTAATAATTCTAAACATCTAATTACCTAATTCTACTTAAATTACTATCAACTTTTACCTGGTGAGACTTTATTATCAATCGTATGTAAATTTTTTGTTTTATTTCTAATATTTATGAATTTATAGTCGTTTTTCATCGTTTTTGGACATATATTCACACGGTAATATCTGTTTTGGATGTTAAGACCCCTATTTTACTTTATGAACTAAATTTATAGAAATTTTTAGCTATAACACTTAAGTACTCTTATTACTTATATTTATATCTTTTATTCCTTAAATTCTTATAATTAAAGGAGTTTACTTTGCTATTACTAATTCATGTACTGAACTAGGTATAATCTAATTTAGAAGGTGTATTAGAATTTACTAATTTAGGTACCTAATTACCTACACTTTTCTTATTTTTCTCATTTTCTAAACCTATGTTTATGTCATCTCTTACATCATCTTTTACTTATGTCATTACTTATGTCATCACTTACTTATATCATGGCTTATGTCATCATGTGCTTACCTCATCACTTACTTCATTATTTAATTACATAAGTATCACCTCATGCTTATGTCATATGTACATGTCTTATATACATTTTGTTTCTTACTTTATACTTATGTACATATACCTTATACATATATATACTTATACACCTACCTAGGTTTGTACCGTATTTATACGTGTATACATACTCATATACCTAGACGTTTGGATACGTATTTTTATACACAAATTCGTATGCCTCATTTTTTTCCTTAAGAAAAGCTTCCAAATTCCATCCTTTTGTATTTTTATGTATGTATTTAGTGTAGTATAGGTATGTATAGTTAAAGGTGGTCTTAATTTAGGTTATGTACATGGTAAATACTCATGTACAAAGGTTCACATACTTGTATTCCTTTGATATTTCTTTATGTACACATACCTAAGAGTACATACATATGTATTTCTTCCCTCTCCTTCATGATTCTTCACTTTCTACACTTAAAGATGGAAACTTTGTTCCCTCTTCTTCAAGACAACACTAAACACATAACTACTTATCTAATCTATCTAATTAACTAACTAATGAATAACATAAACCAACATAAAGTAAGTTAAGTACATACCTTTAGTTGTGTTGGAATTAAGGAGACAAAAGTGAAGAAATGAAAGTGAAAAGGGAAGGTAAAGCTCACTGCAATGGAGGGCAAATTTTGTTTTGTTTCTTTTGTTTGATTTTCATAATGGAAGACAATAAATAGTAGGGTCTAGAAGGGGGAGATGTGGACGGCAACAATTAAGGGAAAGGGAAAAGAAAAATCAAAAGAAAATAAAAGAAAAGCCATCATTAAGGAGTTAGATATTTTTCTTATCTTTTAGTCTTTTGTTGACTTTTCAAAATGTTGACTTTAGTCAACATGTGTTGACTTGGTCAACTCTCCTTATGCATATGTAAATTTGTGTACATAATGTAGTGATTAAGGGAAATTAAGGGAAAAATGAAGGAAATGAGAGGAAATGAGGTATTTGATGAATTGATTAGTAAACATAGTTGATGAGGTCTTACTTTAGGTCTTTATAGCTTATATATCTTATTTGATAAACTACTTTGGATAACAAGTGCAAAAAGTACTAATTTGAGTATTAAAGTTCATTACATGTAACCTAATCTTCAACTATTACCCTAACTCTAAGTGAGACTATCTTAATCACATACTTAAGTGATAATTATAATCTATGACTCGTTATCTTAGTTCATAATGGATTACTTGAGGATTCGAATCATGTAAGCATGAATGAGGGTTATCTCTAACCTTTTACTAATGATTTGGCAAAATATGAGCATTATATTATCAATTAGGGTTTTAGGGTATATCATGTTGGATTAGTACACATATGTCTTTAAGATAATCATTTTTAGGGTTTCTATCACTATTGAATGAAATCATTAGCATTTAGAAACATTTAGGGTAGAAAAGTTTCTTCCGCGATTGAGTAATTCTTTTAAGGTTTTCACTTTCATTAGCCTTGTCAACTCTTAAATTGTCTAATATAGTTGAGTCTATTACAAAAGCTAGGTTGATAATTTTAGGGGTTTACAATAATTAAAGTGAAGTGCATATTGCTATGTATTTCTTTAATCCAAATTACCCAATTCACAATTAATAATTAAAAAAAGTTTTTGCAAACTCAATCCTAATCTAACATATATTCCCACTCATCAAAATATATGTTCAATAATTATGGAACTAAAGACTTAACGAAACACCAATTATCACTTAAGATCCATTTACTAATAATCTAAGTATCCAATTCACAATCTTAATCAAGCATACAAGAAATCATAGGGATAACAATATCCACAACAAGAACATATAGAGAGGAATGAAAACAATCTTGACATTCCCAAGCCCTAATTCATGCTCAAATATCATTTCCTACCACTACTAATGTTGAATTCCACCAAGAAAATAAACTACTCTAAAAGCTATTCTTCTTTTCTTTTGAATCATAATTCCAATTGAATTAATTAAATAATGATGTCTCCCTCTCTATGTTTACAAGGCCTTTATCTATTTATATGTGCATGGCATCTTCTAGGACGTTAAATCTTTCCAAGAATAAGGAGGTTCACAAGGAATAACATGTTCATGCTCCAAGTTTATGACCATGATTACTAAGCATGATCTTGCTCTACTTAAAAATTGCAAATAAGTAAAATAGGAGGTTCATGCCTAATATGCCGAACCCAAGGATAGATAAGGGTGGCAATATTGGGAATGGGTCCAAGCCTATGAAAAGCTTAAAAATTAGAATAAGATGATAGAAAGGAAGATAACAAACCCACAAACAACCCTATAGAAATGATGTACAAAGGGATTTTTATGGACTCAAGAGCTAACTCGATATGATGCATGAGTAGCTAATGAGATCACTAGTCACCTAACCTTACTCAAGGGACAAGATAAGAGTAAATGAACCAAGTAAGCAAGCTTACACAAGGAAAATTCTATACATTTGATGATGCAAGGTTATTGCAACTTACATTACTAAGAGTATTTATACCCATAAATCTAGGGCTACTTTCTATACTTGGAAACATACTAAAAGGTACAATTCCAAAATAAGTAAGGTGCATGGATAAATAAGGGTATAAAAGGAAATTAGATCAAAAGAAGCTTCTAAAATAGATTCTTCACGTTTAGTGCAAGGACATGTAGTTGTCATTCATTGGTCAAGCTTTTATGGAAGTGGACAAAATAATGCAACTAAGTTGATTGAGCAGTAAGTTGGTTAGGATTTACAATCAAATCTAAATTATCCCCCATTTGTTCATGTTCACCAAGTCGATAAGGGCTTGGGATGGCAACATTAAATACATCAAAGACTCCATAGTCCTTAGGTAATTCCAATTGATAAGCATTGTCATTGACTTTGTGGGGTATTTTGAAGGGTCTTTCAACTTAGGTAGATAGTTTGTTCTTCTTTCACTTTGGAAATCCCTCTTTGCTCAAGTGTAACCAAACTAAGTTGTTGGGCTAAAATTGCCTTATCCTTTTTTCCTTATCCTTTATACTATAATTTCCTTACAACTTGATTGATCTGCTAGGTGACTTTCTCATATATCTTTCGAAGTGATCAAGCTTGGTCTTTAGCCTCAAAATCTTTTTGGTCAATTGTGAGTATTAGGCTATGGTCTATGGAAAGCTCAAGGTTGGAACCATAGATGACCTCAAAGGATGTTCAGCCTATGATGTTGTGAACTAACTTAATGTAAGCAAACCTTACCATAAGCAAGTAGATATCCTAATTAGCCAAGTTTCTTTCCACTATAGCTTAAAGCAATGAACCAATAGTGTAATTGACATCCTCCGTCTAACCGTTGGTTTGCAAGTGACAAGATATATTAAAAGAGCAACTTGGTTCCTAACCAATGCTAAAAGATTCTCCAAAAATGACTCAAGAATTTTAGGTCTTGGTCTAATACCACACTCCACCGCATACTATCCAAGCGAATGATTTCTTACATAAAGAGAAAGGCAATAGTTAAAGCATTGTTAGTCTTAGCACGAGACATGAAGTGTACCATCTTACTGAATTTGTTTGTGACAACCATAACAAAGTCTTTTCCTCAAGCTGTTTTGGGTAAGCTGAGGACAAAATCCATGGTCAGATCAACCCATGGTTTAGTGGCGATAAGTACTTGCATTACTCTCCTTTATTCAGCTTTGCTCTTATCCTTCTTGTAGGTTGCAAAGTTTTCTACTACACGATGGATATCACTTCTCATCTTAGACTAAAAGAACCGAGCACTCAACAATTTAATGGTCCTCTTTTTTTCGAAGTGTTTAGAGAGTCCTCTTTACTAATAGCCCCTTGAGAGAACAGATCAGCACATAGATCTTTTTACCTCGAAACAAGGATCTATCCTCCATATGGTAGTCATCCATCATCCTCCCTTCTTCACATCGCTCATATATTAGACTAAAATGGGGATCTCAAAGGTATTGCTCTTTGATGCTTGTAAGTCCCAAAAGCCTAATTTGTAGCTCTATGAAGAGGGTGTACCTCCTGGATAGGGCATTGGTGACCACATTTGTCTTGTCTTGCTTGTACTTCAACATGAAACTGAATCCTTCCAAAAACTCCAACCATCAAGTTTATCTCTTTGAGAGCTTGGACTAGCTTCTCACATACCTCAGGTACTTGTGGTTGTACAAGTCGATGCTAAGATTTCTTTGTCATACACCAAAAAATTCAAATGCATTCCTCTAAGTTTCTCACTATAATACGTAATAGGTCAACTTTCCTACATTAATATAGTTCTAATACCTACCCCTGATGCTTCGCATTCTAGCTCGAATATCTTCTCGAAGTCAAGTAGAGCCAATACTAAGGCAAAGGTCAATCTCTTCTTTACTTTGGAAAAACTATTTTCTTCTTAGTCTCCCTACTTAAACTCCATATGCTTCTTCATCAACTCGGTGAGAGGTGTAGTAATTGTACTAAAGCCCTAAATAAAACATTTGTAGAAGGAAGACAACCTATGGAACTTTCTAACCTCAACACAAGAGGTCGAAGTTAGCCATTCAAAAATAGTTTGAATCTTCTCGCTATCTACTCGCAAGTCTTCTCTACTAAGCCTTCTCCACTAACCAGATATCGAAGAAAGACCATTTCTTCTTGGTAGAAACAATACTTCTTAAGGTTGCTAAAAAGCTTCTCAGCTCATAAGACATCAAAAGCAACTCAGAGATGAGTAATATGGTTGGATAGGTTAGCCTTATAGATTAAGATGTCATTAAAGTAAACTATAATAAACTTTCCAATCAAATCCCTCAAAACATCAAGATGAAGGTGCTTAAGGAATTGGATAGGCCAAATTGCATGACTAACCATTCATAGAGACCATGATGAGTCTTGAAAGCCATCTTCCATTTATCGCATAGCCTCATCCCATTCTAATGGAAACCAAACTTCTAGTTGACCTTACTGAACACTTGGGCACCGTGTAGTTTATCCAACATGTTGTCTAACCTAAGAACGAGATCCCTGTACTTGATCGCTATCTTAGTAATAACTCGAATGTCCATGCACATGTGCTAAGTTCCATCCTTCTTTAGCACCAGAAAGGATGACACAACACATAGATTAAGACTCTCCCTCTTATATCGTTTCTCGAGTAGCTTATTAACCTATTTTTGTAGCTTAGTAACCTACTCGAGATCCATTCGATAGGCTGGCTTATTTAGGAGGGTAGTGCTAGGCACTAAGTCAATGCAATGTTCTATCCTTTAAGATGGGGGTAGTCCTTCGAGTAACTGCTTAGGAAATGAATTGACATACTCCTTGAGTAAATTCTTAATTTCTTTAAGTAGTTCCACTTGCCCTTTTAGTTCTAAGAACATTTGGATCAATAAGTAGATCGGCATGTCTAATTGTATGGCTTCTCAAAGGTCCGAACAACTATAAACCAAAGTTTTCTTAGATCCTCAAGCCAACTTAGCTTGCAATTTGCTAACTTGTCTTGGTGTCATCGAGTTCAGGGTAATCTTTCTCTTATGCTTATTAAATGCATACGTATTCCTATACCCATTGTATATGACCCACCAATCAAATAACCATAGTCGGTATAATAGTATGTAAGACGTACACATGAGTAATACATCAAAGAGAATCTCGTCGAAGTGGTCTCCAATAGAGATTAGCAAGAGCACTTGCTAGGTGACATGAAGTGCTCCCTTCTCATTGAACTAATTTAATTTGTATGGCCTTGGGTATGACAAGGTTATCAACTTAAGCCTCTACAGAAGGTTAGCTGACACAACATTGGTATAGCTCCTACTATCTACTAATGAACGCATATACTTGGTTGTTCACTTTCCAAGTAATGTGGAACAAGTTTTCCTACTACTCTTCTTTAGTAGATGATTTGAGGTTCATAGCTCGTCAACTAACTAGGGTCAACTTATTCAAGTCTTCGGTGGGCACATCATCTTCAATAAGCTCACCATGGTACTCTTTTGTATTCTCCTCTACTTTGACCTTCTCTTCAAGCTCCTCGTTAGTACCATCCACTTCAATAGTCAAGACCTCTCCCCTAATGACCATGGTACGATGGTTAAGGCATTAGGTGGCCATGTGCTCAAAACCTTGATACTTGAAGCACTTGATCTAGCTAGTCTTCCTTCTTGATGCCTCCCCTTCTCATGTTTCCTCTCAATCTCCCTCTTAGTAGGTCAGGACCTTAGATTAGGTAGGACCTCAATTCATTTACTCAATTCAAGGACAATTGGAGCTTAGTATCAGCCTTAAACAAGTCCATTAGATGAAAGAAGTTCACTTAGCTAAGGTCGGACCAACTTACTCTTCCTTTACCTCTCTACCCATTGAGAAATTCTTATGGCCTCATCAAAAGTGGTAAACTGTTGAAGTTCTACCACATCTTGGATTTCATATCTTAGCCCAGTAAGGAATTTAGTCACTATATGAGCTGTTGGCTCACTATCCTCACAACAAATCATGAGCATTTGAAACTTACACCCATAATCAGCAGTAGTTTGGCCTCCTTACCTCAATTCTTAGAGCCTAGCAAATGTGTCCTATAATGTCTAACACAAACTTGCTCTAAGAGTCCTCTTCATCTCCATCCAAGTGCTAATCTCTCTATATCCCTCTCTTCTTTGCATAGCTTAAAAATTTCTCTACCACATAGTGGCATATCTTAAGAACTCTAGTGTAACCATCCTTACCTTTTCATGGCACTTATACTAGTAATAATCAAATATCTTCTCCACCATTTCTTCCTAATTAAGGCACTCGTCAACATCACTAGTACCATTAAAGCTTAGTATCTAAAGTTTCATGGGGTTAGTGGCTTGTGGTGCATAAGCTTATTCCTTTACCTCAAAGTACTCCTTTTCATCTACTTCCTTAAAACCTCTTAAGTTGATTCTCTTTCGAGCTACCCACCTACTCCTTTACTTCGATCTTACCGAGCAAGGAATTGCCATCAAGCTAGTTTAACGTCTTGAGTAGCATCCCTAACTTCAAGAATAGCTCGAGGAGTGTTATCAATGACTTCAATAGGTCAGGAAGCTAAATTATGAACAACTCATATCAACTTTGCTATTATTTTATCCATCTCATCAAATCTTTGATCCACACTTCTAAGGTAGCCTGAGATTACCTACCACGATAGACAACAACACTTTCAATGTCCCTAACATCAGCATTTACACTTGGATCAATCATCTTCTTCAACCTCAACCTCATCTAACAACAATGTTTACATTTACAATACTATCTAGAAACAATACAACAACTGATAAGTCTTCGTATGTAAATTCTTTAAGCTCAGAAAACTTAAACCCAACAATTTCATGCAAATCACAATGATTAACATACTCTGTTTTCAAACACTGAAATAGGGGTCAACAAGGGAACTAGTAAACCACCACTTCACTACTTGCTACGAAATAACTCACAACTTCAAAACCCACTACGACCACATACATTTGCATAGCTACTGCTCATGCTTACTGCATAAACATAGCTACTTCAAAAACAACACACAACAACAAAACTTACCCTTCGTGAACCTTTGCACTAATATAAAGATTATATATCGAACCTAAGGATAGATAGGGTTGGCAATTTGGGATGGGTCCAAGCTTATGAAAAGTTCAAAAATTGGAATAAGATGATCAAAAGGAAGATAAGCAAACCTACAAACAACTCTATGGATATGATGCACCAAAGGATTTACGTGGACTCAAGAGGTAACTCGATATGATGCATAAGTAGCTGATGAGGTCACTTGTCACCTGAACTTGCTCAAGGGATAAGATAAAAGTAATTGAAGTAGGTAAGCTAACATGACAAAAATTCTATATATTTGATGATGAAAGCTTATTACAGCTTACATTACTAAGGGTATTTATATCCACAAATCTAGGGCTACTTTCTATACTTAGAAAAAGATTAAAAGGTATAATTCCAAAATAGGTATTTAGATCAAAAGAAGCTTCTAAAGTAAATTCTTCATGTTTAGGGTAAAGACATGTGGTTGTCATTCATTGGTCGAGCTTTTGAGTAAGCACCGAGCTAATCTAAACACAAACATTAGTAGACTTAGTTAGCTTGAACTTCAAGAGTTTAGGTTCTTAGCATACTCTAATCTCTCCAAGGGAACTCCATATTAGGAGCTTGGTGCTCAAGAATGGGTTCTCAAGGGCTAACCTGATGGTTGGGCTCATTGAGCAATTTGACAGTAGGTCTAGGATGTTGAGCTACCAAACTATAGGAAAGGTAGTCCAGGATGTTCTTAGGCTGGCATACCATGATCTTTGATAAGACGTAAAATTGAGACGGGCTTAACAAATTCAAGGGGTCGCGAGTAAGTAAGAGCTTAAATTCCTTAAGGGTAAGTCGGGAAAAGAGAATGCACCAACCATACTTTCAAGTTCTCGGACATAAGCTCGGGTCAAAGGTCTGGATGGCCAATTTCCATCAATGCCTAAGGTTTAAGTTCATAAACCTAACTGTAATTCTCTCTTACCAGTTGATTCTTCCTTATTTTCTTGCTCTTGAGGCACAATTTTAGTTCATGAGCTATATTCTTAGGTGTGCTTCTTTCCAAGGCTACAAAACTTATAAAAATTATCCTTAAGTCGTCTAAAATTTAATCAAATTCATCAAACAAAGCTTAAAATCATAATATTAATCAATTAAATACCAAAATCACTAAAAATAGTAAAAAAAAACACATAGAAACACTATTATAATGACCCATAAAAATATGTATGATTTAGCACTTATCAAATTCCCATATACTTAAGCTTTTGCTTGTCCTCTAGTAAAATAAATAAAATCCAATCAAAATTCTTAAGGATAAAAATATCACTAAAAGCTCTAAGTCATAGAATCAATATTAATATTACATATAGTCTATTCAAAAATAAAAGCACATACTCTTCCATTGATTTTCCCTCCTTTCACATGCCCCTAAAATACAACTACAAAATATAAGTACTGGCTATGTACTAAAAGCTACACTAGAATTCAAAATTAATTTATGTAAACTTTAGTTAAACCACATCATTTAAACAAATATTAAACTAAAAATTAGAAAAATTATAAATTTAATCAAGAAAGACTTATGTACATTTTATAAAATTGACTAAAGGGTATACACTTTCCTCTTTCACATCTCCCAGCACAATAATTTAAACAGATGATACTACCTTAAGCAATCCCATGATTGTTTCTTTAGTATTTATGTTTTCATTAGAGATTGGAGGATTTTTTTTTTCTTTTCTTTTTTATTTCTTATTTAATTTAGGAAGTAGTTTCATTGGTCAGTAAGTCTCAAGCCAAACAACCTTAGGCTGTTAGGCATTCAGACTCCTCTTTAAATCATCCACCACTCCTTTTATCAATTAAGCACCTTTTCCTTTTTTTTTTTTCCTTTTAATTTTAGTTTAGCATTTACATAGACTTTTCTCTTAACTCATGTAGCAAGCTTTCATCCAATAATCCCAAATTCATTACTCAAGTTGACAAGCATTATTCCACACTAAGGAGGGACCTCGCTAACTTCATTACTCAAGTCAATAAGGCCTACAGTTAAACATTTTAATTCAATTAAGGTCCTATTATTTAATTAATTTTCCTCTAACTACTTTGATTTTTTCAAAAAACTTTCAATTGATAAGCATCATTTGTTCATTTATTAGAAATTAGAAGGTTCTCAAGGTTTCTTAGGATTGAGTATACACTAAAGTAAAACATAGATAACTAATCCTGATCAATAATGTTCATCTAATTCCAAGTATAAATCTAAGCTTAAATAATAGGAAATTCTATACTTCATATAAATTTCATTATTCAAATTTAGCATTATGTGAAAAGGTCACAATGATCAAGTAAAATTTATACAAAAATTGAAAAAAAAAATTATCCTAAAAAGTTGTTTCTTCTTATTAGATGAAAAATTAATGGTGAATAAATATGTAATATCAATATTTACAAAAATCCTAAGTGTAGGAATATAATCAAATCAACTCAAATGCTTTTTTAGAATATTTTCATCCAGTATCATATCACTTTATTCCTTCCCTACACTCATCTTATACATTGGTCTCAAAGTACAAAAAAATAATAAAAACACAAAAATCGACAAAGGAAAATAAGAGAAAAAGATAAAGAGAAAGTAAAACTTCTTTGGTTTAGGCTTTGACACTAAATTTTGATGAAATTTCCATTGAAACTATTAGATTCCGTATACACCTTTGATGTCCTAAAGCCCTGTAAAACAAACAAAATAAAAAAAAAAGACAAAGAAAAAGTAAAATACATAAAGAAAACGAAAAACTAAAACTAATCCTAAAGTACTCCACTTGCAAATAAGAAAAGTTCATTAAAAAGAAACAATATAAAACTAATAGGAATAATATTTTAATAACTACAAAATATATTAATATAAAGAAAAACTAAGTTAACAAATCAAATCATGAAAGATCCTACTAATTCTCTCTCTATCTTTGGATCTCGTAGCCTACTTCCGAAAAAGGGAAAAACACAAGTTCATATCTCATAAACATCTTCTTTACACTTAACCTATAACAATGAACAAGTTAATGTAAGTATAAAAAATCAAATAAAACTCAAAACATTGCATCAAATAAAGTACAATTAGAAATTGATCGATTTCAATCAAGCATCAAATTAGAATATAACCAATTAATCTCTAATTTCGTAATCTTAAAGTGTCAAATCAAAATGTTAAGTTAAGTCAAGGATCCCAAAAGAATTATGACTCAACATACTTGATATTGTAAAAGACATAAATAAACACTTAAAGAGTGCAAAAGTTTATAAAAATCCTATGACTAAAAATACGTATAAATATACTATGCCAAGTCTATAAATTAGATAAACCATGTGATAGGAATACCGTTAAGACCAATCATAGAATCCTGAGTTAAGGGCCTGGCTAATATGGCTCAACGAATTCTCAAGTGCTACCAAACTCCAATTAAAGCCAACCTCCTTTACTGAATTGATCTCATACTACTACCTACCTATAGATTAGTGTGCCTACTTGTTGAACAAAACATAAAAGATTTCAAGTAACTTGAAGCATGCCAACCTCATTCTCTAACCTATTCCTAAGATCTCTCTCTCCATCAAATGAAAGCCTATGGAAAGGATACTTTAGAGGTATTACTAGAGAAATTGTCCAAGCTAACCAAGGTATCTAATGTTGCCAATCTTATCCTTGTGCAATCCAATTAGTTATGTAGTAGGCTACCAACCTCTCTTGTAATGGTATGTATTTGACCATACTGCCTAATAGAGGATATTCTCTTCTAGAATGATTACAAATTTGTCGTTCTACTTTTGTGACAATGTTTGTACAATGATTTACCCTCTTTAGTAAATTTCATATAATACGTAACCCTAGGGATTTCTGGGTATAATTACCTTTTTTATGGCATTTGATGCAATTAGAATCTTCCTACATTTGTTAAAGAAATACCTCAATCTCCATCTCCCTCATGAAAACGCTATCCTTTATAGCTCATAGAAACCCTTAAGCAAGGTTGTGATGGCAAGCAAACCATCATCTCGGATGGGTAAGTTACATCTAACGAGGTGTCAATTCGTGAGTGCTTAAGTGGTATGTCATATCTACGAACAACTCACAAGGCTTATTCTTTTCTTTTACAGTCTCTCACTTGAAACCTCACTTACCTTTTTCTAGTTGTTTTCTTCAGAGGACCCATTCACACTATAGTAAGCCCATTTTTGAGGTAAGTGTTATGTGTATATTTTTCGTATTATCTTGGTATCAAAGCTCGAGTATCTAAGTAGGGTTGCGAGATTGAGTGATGCTATACAAATTGGTTGGTGTTATCGTAGTGGTTTAAATCTGGTTGTTTTTGTTAGTCATAGTTAGGTATATTAGTATAGATTCTATTACTCTTTCTTCGACTTAAGAGACAAGGCAACAAGCAAGTGAGCTAAGTTCTTAACTATAGCGTGATCACCTTTATATACCGAATAGTGGTGTCGGTGGTTGTAGTGTAGTTCAGTGGTGATTGAGTTTTTAGGGTAGTGTTAAGGGTTGTTTAATTGTTAAGCGACACAGTGGTTGTTGAAGTAAAACGAATGATAAACCCAAGTGTAAACACAATGATAAGGGATAATGAAAGTGATGTCCCTTGACAATGATGTCATATCAAGCAAATACTTAGATCTAATGATGAGTGGATGGATTGTCTCATCGAGTTGTTAGAAAATATGTTAACCATGGTGTAAGCGAGAGCGGCTATAGAACATGTGGAAGAAATGCATCAAGCTAAAGACTATACTAATGAAGTTATTCCAAACGAGAACCAAGTTGATTATAGACGAAATTAAGGTAACATTAGTACTCAGCCTACAAGAGAAGTCTACCCAGCTTACAATGCTCGAGTTGTAGGAGGAGTTTAGCAAAGAATTAATCATAGGATGGAAGTGGTAAGGCAAGAATGTGGTGAAGAAGAGTTTTACAAGGTCAAAGAACGACAAGAAAGAACAGTTTGAGCTAGTCACCATGAAAACCAACCTAATCCAGTATGCTACCCTGTCTAGCATCCCTAGAGAAGATATGATCATCAAGCTCATTAAAGAATTAACTTGGATGATGTAGGTGAACTTAATGAGGAGCTTGATGAGAAGAACATGCTATCTAAGCTCTTAGGTGTATCGATAATGTAAAAATCCAAATTTCGAGCTTCTCGGGAAGTGGTAATGCTAATGAATATTTCAATTGGGTTAAATGCTACCATTACGTCAAGGATAATAAAGTTAGACTCGCTGCTCTGGAATTTACCGAGTACGCTCATATGTGGTGAAAAAGCTACAAATCATGAGAGGAAGAGAAGATCAACGAGGCATGAGGACATGGGAAGAAATGAAACGGAACTGATTCATTCTTAAATCATACTATCAAGATACATTTAGAAAGTTGTAGGCAATAAAGTTAGAGATGTAACTAGGGCAAGTGATAATAGGGTATCTGATTTATCTAACCTATTAAAAACCTAATAGGGTTTAAGGTCAGGTTTTGGAATCAAATTAAAACCTAATAGCTTATAGGGGCAAGTTATGGAATTTCAAATAAACCTGATGGAAAATCTAACCTGATAAATATAATATGTAAATAATATAAATGAAATTAAGTAAATATACATGCATAACAATTATAAACTTGTAATTTCTTATAATATCTTCCTCTTTTTATTTTTTTCATAGTGCTCATCAAATGACTATTTCCTTATAATTTCTTATATTGATAAAAGAAGTGTTTCCATCAATTTTTCAACTATACATATGCAACAATATAAACTTGCCCAAGTTCTGGTCTCTCAGTATTCACTAAGTAGAAGAAATTTCCTTATGATAGGTATCATAAATTTAATTTTAGTTCATTATTTGTCAACTAAATGTCATGATAAAACAACTTGTTAAATTAGTTAAATATCTCCTATCCTAGCCTAAAGACAAAGAAGGTAGTAATGTTAATAAGTCTAAGTTATGGCTTATAGCAATAAAGTAACAAATGATCATATGCCAATGTTAGTCATACTAGTCTAATTTACAAGAAAAATAAAAAAATAAAAAGATAACAGTTAACATGTAAATAGGTTGGGGTAGGGTGGGTTTCGCATATCATACTTCTATAATAGGACAAGTCATGGGTTTATAGTAAAAAACCTTATAAGGTTTTTCACAAGTTTTGAGAACCCTTATAAGGAGCCAGGGTGGGTTTGGATTTTAGAAAAGTCATCCCAAACCTGCCCCGATTCCATCCTTAACTAAAGTACGATAATTGATCTATCGATGAATTTATGTAAGAATTTCAAATGCTAATGATCAAGTGTGAGGTAAAAGAGCTTAAGGCTCGAACCATTTCAAGGTTTGTCACTGGTCTAAAGTACAAACTAATAGATATTACTGAGGTGCAATCCTTTCATACCCTTAAAGAAGCAATTAAGATTACCCAACGTATTGAGAGGTAAAAGAGGAACAAACGTTACCAAATTAATCATTCCTGATTAGTTCCGCCTATTCAACCTATCCAAGGAAGCAATAAAAAAACCTACTAATTCAGCGTTAAACAAAAAAAGAAGGTTAGTTATTATACATAGAAGGATTAAGGAGGGAACGAAAAGGAATTTGAAAAAGGGCAAACCTTCGAAAAGAAGATGAGTCAACTAAAATGCTTTTAAGTGTAAGAGCTTTGGATAGATAATTGCCTAATGTCCAAATCAACAAACTATGATTATTAAGGGTGATGTTCTAACTTTTGAGGTATACAATATAGATAAAGAAGTTAGCGAAACTGTAGAAGAAATAGAGGATGGAGTAAAGGTAGAAGTTATAGGAGATGATATACACTTAGAAGAAGGGTATATGGTAGCACTAGTTATCTATCGTAGAAGTTGTACAAATGTTGAACCTATGAGAATGATTGAGTAGTTAAACTTACTGACCTCTACACATCCTAAACCATACAAATTTCATTAGTTGAATGAAAAGGGATCATTACATGTTATGAAGCAAGTGTTACTACCAATTACCATTGGGAATTATAAGGATGAGATATTATGCGACGTATTACCTATGTATGCTTTATGTATTCTACTTGGCCAACTTTGGTTATTCGATAGGAGAGTTATGCATGATGGGTATAGGAATACCTACACATTTAAAAAAGATGGTCACCTATTACACTCTTTCTAGTAACATGAAGTCAAGTTGGCAATATGAAGTCCAGACTAAGTCGAAAAGCTAAGAAGGCCCTAATAATGAGTCAATCTAAACTAAGAGGAGTTGTAAAGTGTAATGAACTGACCTTCTTGCTAATCTAAAGATTACTAGAAGTTTGAAGACATACCAACTTGCCTTAAAAGGTTGAGGAGTTGTTAAGAGAGTTTGTCAACCTATTTCCAAATGAGTTACTGAAGGGATTGCCTCCAAAATGAAAAATAGAGCATTGTATTGATCTACAACCAGGGGCAGCATTGCCAAACTAACCAACCTATCAAATGAATCCAGAGCAAGCTACCAAACTACAAAGGTAAGTAAATGAACTCATTAAGAAAGGGAATGTCAAAGAGAGCATGAGTCCTTAGGTTGTTCTGGCACTATTGATCCACAAAAGGACGAGAATTGGAGAATGCATGTAGACAGTTGAGCTATTAATTAGATCACAATCAAGTATAGGTACCTAATCCCTAAACTAGATGACATGTCAGACAAATTGCATGGTATAAGTGTATTTTCCAAGATTGAATTGAAGTCAGGATGCCATCAAATTTGAATATGAGAAGGTAATGAATGGAAAATAGCCTTCAAAATAAGGCATAGATTATACAAGTAGCTTATCAAGCCATTTAAGTTACCTAATGCCCTGAGCACAATTATGAGGCTAATGAACTACATGCTAATGAATCAAATAGGAAAGTTTGTTATGGTTTATTTTGATGACATTTTGGTATATAGTCCAAACCTACTCAGTCATGTGAAACATCTCTAAGCTATCTTTAAGGTGCTCCGAGCTAAACAACTATTTGACAACTTAAAGAAGTGTTGTTTCTATCAAGGCAAGGTTATACTTTTGGGTTATGTCATTAATAGTGGAGGCCTAAGAGTCGATGAGGGGAAGGTCTAAGCCATTGTGGAATGGCCTACCCCAACTTCATGTGTTGATGTCAAAAGTTTTCATAGCTTGGCTTCTTTTTACTTAAGGTTCATTTAGAATTTTAGTTCCATAGCATCACCCTTTACCAAGCTCACAAAGAAGAACGTTGACTTTCAATGGGGTGAAAAAGGAAGAAAAGTGTTTTACTAAGATAAAGAAAAGATTATCCTCAGCCTTAATGCTATCTTTACCTAACTTCAGCAAAGTTTTCGAACGTGATGCCTTAAGCATAGGAATTAGAGTAGTGTACATGCAAGACTGTCAACCTATTACAAACTTTAGTGTAAAGCTCAAAGGATCAACTTTAAATTACTCTATATATGAGAAGGTATGTATGTATGTACTCATTCAAACTTTATAGACCTGGCAATACTACCTAATACCAAGAGAATTTGTTGTTTATTTCGACCATCAAACACTAAAGTACTTAAAGAGCTAACTAAAGTAGGAAAGGCGACAGATAAAATGGGTTGAGTTTCTAGAAGGATTCTCATTTGTAATAAAATACAAGAAAGGGAAGACGAATGTAGTTATATATGCCTTATCCAAGTGGCATACACTACTTTCTTGACTTGTAGACAAGATTGATGGGGTTCTCTAGCATTAAGGAATAGTATTCTTAAGAAAAATGTTTTAGATCAATCTATGCTTGATGTAAGGAGAATATAGCATTAGATGACTATTTCGTAGAGGATGAATACCTCTTCCAAGTTGGTAAATTTTGTATACTGAGCTATTCAATCCGTAAGTTATTAATCTGATGAGCCCATAGCAGAGGCTTAGCTGGCTACTTTAGAGAAAGAACTTATGGGTCATTGAAATCAAGATTTTATTAGCTAAGGAGCTTAAGAGATGTACATTAAGCCATTAAGAGATGATATATCTACAAAGCAGCCAAGAGTTGAGTTGAACCAGGCAAAACTATACGTTTGCCAATTTCTACCAAACCATAGATGACTTATCATGTGATAGGTGTTTTACTAGCTCTTACGTGGGGTACTTAGACCCTCCAGGCACTTTCGAGAGGGACTAAGTCAACCTTCCTTCACTAAATGCACAAGAGTGCAATCACTTAAAAAGAATTGAGAATTACTCAAGGCTATCACTTGTATTTCTAGATAGTATACAAATAAGGAGGTTATCCCCTTATATACAAAGGGCCTCCATCAATGGACAACCAAGATCTAATCGATCTAATGGCTATTATACAATCTCACCTACTATACTCTACTTACTCCTACCTACCAAGGTTCAATGTATTCGAACACTTCTAGAATGTTCTAAGGAGTAGACTGGGCCTTGGTCATGGGCTTTACTTACTATGGACCTCCTTATATAATGTACAAAAGCGAAAAATGGACTTAAGGAAACAGCCTATGACATTCTCCCCTACCTAAACTGGCGATGTCCCCATCACCTTCCACCTCTTAGAAAACTCTTCTACTAAATGTCCAAAACGAATGCAATCCACTGCATTCACCTAAGTGGCTTTACTTTAGGGTAAACCCTTCCACTTCACCAAGTACTCTATGTAAGATGGCTGGCTTAGACCTCATGTTAAGTGTAAACCCTACTTTTAGCGAGCCTATGATTTGACTAAGAGTACTTCCCGAACATTCCCAAGGATTAACTAAACTAAGAACTCAAGTTTACAATTAGAAATGAACTTATCTTTCCAATTCGAAAGCCTAGTATCGATAAAACCCAAACTTGAAAAACTACAAGCTCTAAAGTCACTTAAGACTCTAAACCCTAAAACAATTAAGGACTTTTAACCCTAAGCGACTAATCAATAATTTAATTTGAATAATTTCATTCAACTCTAGAAAATTTCACAATTTTATAAGAATCAAATCATAATTTACCAAACAATGCAAGAAGTAAATCCTCAAACAATTTCTTATAAAACAATGCCCTTATCTTCATGCTTAAGCCTTACATATAAATAAGTAAACTAACCAATTACCTTAGATGGCTTATCAATTAAAAGTTGGAATCATTTATCAATTGATAACTTCTCAAAATTTAGTAATAAGACACTTTCCTTATCACTCCTTCACTTATACTACATATGGACAAATTGTCATAAGATTTCACATGCTTAATTTTAATAAATGAGACAAGATAATTCCATGTCCCAAAGGACACCCAATGGCAAGTTTGAACAAGTAAGAAAGGGGACGGGGGGGGGGGGGGGGGGGGGGTCATACTCTTGTCTTTCATCTATTAATCACTTTACCCTATACACCACTATTCACTCCTTAATACTTACATCATCAATAGTTATAATTATTGACTTTTGTATATGCTACAAGACAACAATTTCAAGCTTCTTAAACACACCATCACCCCATTCCCCAACTGGCCACTTTTTCTTGCATTCCTCTCACTTTCAATTTCATTTTCGCTTCCTTTTTCTCTCACTTGAAAACCAACACAAAAGTGAAAACAACTATACCCCACAAATCCTTCACTGGGTTACCACTTTCAAGCACACTCACAGCACATTCAACTTTTTCTTATGTCCTTCTTTTCCTACATTCGAGCTTCTTTAGGACCCTTAAAACATTCCACAAACTCCACTTCAAAGGATCCAATAACTCGGGTTTCAAAAAGGTGCAAAAAGAGGAAGTAAGATAAAGAGCATAAGTGGAACCTTTGTGCACAACCACTATACTTTTGCTTTGTGGACAAGTAAGTATATCTTTGTGTTAGTAGGTTAGTATTCATGTTAGGAGATTATGATTTCTTGAAGATATGAGTATGATCATAAGTGGTTATAACATCAAATACCACCCTAAGAAACAAACTCATGAAACCCTTACATGAAGTTGCAATATAAGCATGTAAAGTTAATGTTTTGTAGAGATACTTGTTTAACACTTTGAATGGAAGATTTTGAGATGAGAAAATCTTGAAACAAGAACTTGAATGAAAGAAGATCATGCTGGACGTGAGGATTCAAGGGTCATTTAGATGTTGATTTCATTTCTATTAAGTTGAACATGCTCAAATCTAGACTTAGGTTAAGGAAAAATTTATCACATAAAGTTTCATGAAGAAACCAACTTTGTAAGACATGAGCTATGATGTGAAAATTGTAATAAGTATGAGATCTACTATTTTCATGAAAAGTAAGAGTCAAATAACCCTCTCATGGAAAAGAAGTCAAGATAAGATTTGAATACAAGTAACCTAGGTTCATGATCTAATACCTAAACTTAAGAAAATGATGAAATAAGTTGGAAAACCAAGTCGAAAGCTCTCATATTCAAACCAACCAGATCTAGAACATCCTTACAAGACACTTAAAAAAATGATAAAAGTGAGTAAATAAAGTGAAAAGACCAACCAAGGTAAGTATGATAAGTATATTAAGCTTAAGACTCAAAACCGAGTTTAAAACTTTTAAAACGGGCCGCGTACACCAAGTTGGACCACCCTTAAATTTCTGATGAGCAACTTGACACATCAATAAGAATTGTTTTGAGACTCTCAAGAAACCCACAAGACACTGCCTAAGCCCAACAAAGTGGTTAAATTTGAGTTGGAGAAAAAACAAGCCCATTTAACAACTTAAGAGCCTAAGAAGTGGTTGATAGCCTTAGGAGTGTAAATCAAAGTTACAAATCTAACCTTAAGGAATATTTTGAGCTTAGAAGGAAATCTTAAGACCAAACCCAAAGGATTTCCCAAGTTACCAAAAAAATCCCAAAAGCACTCTAAATCATAAGGACCACTACTGTTCTGACCTCTAAACAAATTTACATACCTCATTTCGAAAATCTAACCTCACCACGTTAAAATACACTTGAAAACGATGAAGATTAACTATAAGATCATAAAAATCGAATTTAAAACCAAAAAGTTATATGAGATTGAATTTTTAAGTAAAACTGGGAAAAGATACGAAAACTAGTCGAGAGTATAACTTAAGAGATTTTAGCTTAGTTTCTTAAGTTTATTTCAATCCCTTATACTATTATGATTTCGATGACTAAGGGACACTGCGTACATAGACAACTTGCCTCCAGACTACTTTGACTGACTGCATGGCGGAGTAAGTAAATTCCCGATAACTCTTTACTTGATTTTACTTGTAGAATAGAAGCACTTAAACTTATATATATATATATAAATTTGGATGCTTGTGGGATATAGGAAATGCATGTGTATGAATTTGTGAACTGAATGCTATGGCTTATTAATTATATAATAATGGGAATTGTTGTGATAATTTATACCTGTAAGTGTATGGAATGAAATTATCTGATCACCTTGAAAAATCGGATTAACGATCTATATGATTAAGAAATAAGATGAATCATGCATTCCCCATAATTGTATTCGAATAACACTGACTGTCGCTTCATGCAGAAGATGGGAAGGGACTCACAAGAGGAAAGGCCTCCTGTAGGATTGGGCACTAGTTATGTCATTATTTTTATTGAGTCTCTGTCTTAAGCTGATGGGCTTACTAGGTACCGAGAGATGCCAACCGTCGACAAGGAGCTATGTCTTGTGGCTTCTACTTAAGGCGTCTAATTGTAGATTGTGGAGGTCACCACACCGTTAGACTTGGGATTTTAAAAAAAATATGATTTGTTATTTATTAAAGAAAGTATATATATATATATGTATATATATATATATATATAGTTTTATTTTGGCTTAGGCACAATAGTGAAAATGAAATAATACCCAAGGTTTAAAACCCGAATTTTGGTTTGGGTCGGTTAATTATTGTCACGCCCCGAAGCGACAGAGTCGTAACAGCCCCCGTCGTATAAACCATCCTAAGATAGAAGTTGGCCTTACAACCGCTATCTTAGACCTGATCTACACAAGGCGTCCACGACTAACCCGCTTTGAAGGAAACAGTTTATAATTTAAATAAATCATTTCTCTAAGAAAGTGAGGAAAGATATATATATTATAATACAGTTATTACAA